>JAYEPQ010000012.1:41365635-41380635 GCA_036321105.1 Dracaena cambodiana
TCATTCCTGCTGTGGATCCGGACCGAAGAAAAAGCAAATCCCCTACGACCAATCAGTTAATAGCCGACCGCTCTACCACTGAGCTACTGAGGAACA
The DNA here is from genome assembly GCA_036321105.1 of Dracaena cambodiana. NCBI lineage: Eukaryota > Viridiplantae > Streptophyta > Magnoliopsida > Asparagales > Asparagaceae > Dracaena > Dracaena cambodiana. The sequence goes on from JAYEPQ010000012.1 coordinate 41,365,732, forward strand.
ACAGGAGATTCGACCTCATAGAGTTCAACTCCCGTTCTCAACACAACATAGGTCATTGAAAGGATCTCGGATGACTCACCAAAGCACGAAAGCCAGGATCTTTCAGAAAATGGATTCCTATTTGAAGAGTGCATAATCTCATGGATAAGCTCACACTAACCCATCAATTTTGGGTCTAATTCGGTTTTTTTCTCTTCCTCTATCCCTATCCCATAGGTACAACGTTTGAATCAATAGAGAACCTTTTCTTCTGTATGAATCGATATTATGACATTCTAATTCCTTCCCTTTTCTTTAAAATCCATAATAAGATTTGTTTTTTATGAAAATTTCAGTTGTTACAACTATATGATTGATTCAGTCATTCAATCATGTAGTGACTGTTTTTGGGGATCTCGACAATACGAAGCAATAAGTTGGTTATTAGTTTTCGTTTATTTTATTGTTTTATATAGTTATTAAGTTCATAGTGGGAGTCAGTTTTTTTTTTTTTTGAAGCCCAGCTTTAAACTCTAAAGAAAAAACTAAAAACTAACGAGTCACACACTGAGCATAGCAATTATATCAAAAGTAAAATTAATCTACTTTTTATTCAACCTTATGTTGAAGGCCGTTCGAGATTTTCCTGGGAGTATGGCATGGATTACTTCAGCGCCGTAGCGCCTCGTACTCGAACATTGGCTCGAGGCATTTCCTCTACCCCTTCTTACCCTGAAAAAACAAGGTCACCTTGCGTTCTTGAACCGATAACTATCTTTCGGCTAACCTAGCCTCCTCCGTCCCTCGGGACCAACAAGGGATAGTATAGGAATATTCACCCGTTGTCCATCGACTACGCCTTTCGACCTGATCTTAGGCCCTGACTCATCCTCCGTGGACGAACCTTGCGAAGGAACCATTAGGTTTTCGAGGCATTGGATTCTCACCAATGTTTGCATTACTCAAGCCGACATTCTCGCTTCCGCTTCGTCCTCACCCCCACATGAATCCTAATTTCTTGTTTCAAATATTCACTTGTGGCATACCATATCTCAATAGATTGACATAATTTTTCTACCGTATGTACATTCCCATAATGATGGTGTTTCTCTAAAATCAAACTTTGTTGTTTAGCATCTTGGACTTGTTCGCAGCAGAAATTCGTTGCTTTCCTTCCATTGAAATAACCTGATTTACAATGAAAGTGAACAAGAAAAATAAAAGAACAAACAAGAGGATTTATATTTATCTCTCTCCTTTACAATGAAATGTGGGATCTATGTGGCGATGGGATCTATCGAAGTAGCTCCTTTAGACGATCTGACGTCGATGGTCTTCTCTCTTGAAGACGACGGCCGACTTGATCTTGATCTTCTCTGGTCTTCACGAATTCAAGGCTCTATGCATAACTTGAATTCTCCAAGATGCCAAAAAGATGATCCAAAAAGATCTCTAGGGCTTCCTCAAAGGGGTATTTATAACCTTAGGTCAATATGAGAGTTTCTATCTAAATAGAATTTATACTCATCAAGGATTCCAATCAAATATCTTAATTTTTATTTAAATCTCTTGATTTTAGAGTTCTAATCGGACTTAATTTGGGTATTGGATAAGCCCAAATCTTAATCTCAATTTATGATTCTGATTATCTGCTCACGCAGAGCTAATCACATCAAAACGCGGAGCTAAGAAACCAGAACGCGGAGCTATTGAATAGCTCCGCGTTTTACTCAAACACGAGGCTAAAATAGCCAAACGCGGAGCTACAGAGTTAGCTCCGCATTCTGTTGTGGAAAACCTCATTTTACTTGGAAATTTTCACTGCCAATAGAACCCCCTCCAAAGTTTTTAAAATGGCTTAGATCTTAGCAAATTTTGAAATACTTTGGATCTTCAATTTGAAATGTGGAATTAAAACACCCAGTTATCTTCGCGTTTTGTTTACTTGCGCGGAGCTAATAGCTTCGCGTTTCAAAAGGTACTGCTCAGTAATTGCTCTGATTCTTGCATCGAATGCCAAGAGGCGAGTTTTCTCATTTAAATAGAGTTCTAACTCTTCTCCTTCCTCACTTCATTTCGAACGAATTCAAGAACCCAAGAGCTCCGACGACCAGGCGACCAAAATCCTTTGCAATCCGAGCGATTTCTTGCCGATTTCTTCACTTTTCGACCGAATTTCTTCATCCATGGCACCCAAAAAGATCGTGTCTTCGCGTGCCTCCTCACCATCGGCAGCCGGCGCAAGCAGCGGCGGCAGCGGCCGAGGGAGTGGCCGCAGCGGCGAGCCAACCCACGTTGCGCCAATTGGAAGTAAGAACCTCTGGATTTGGACATTTTATGATGATTTCAGGGTGATTTGGCTCAGTTTTAACTGACCAATCATCTTTCTAACCGGCGAAATCACCGTACTCCGGCCGAATGGCTTGGAGAAGAAGGAGAAGACCTCTGGTCTTTCTCCACGCGAAGCTATCACATTATCTTCGCGTTTCTAAATGCGAAGTTATTTTTGCTAACTATCGCGTTTTTACGCGAGGTTACAATTTAGCTTCGTGTATATAAACGCAAAGTTATGACCTTAGCTTCACGTTTTATTATCCAAACGCGAAGTTATGTTGTCATCCTCGCATTTTGTCAAGAACGCGAGGCTATTTTTTAACTTCACGTGGAGATATATTTAACTCCGCGTCTCTATACTTAGAAAAATTTTTTATTTGTAGAAACTTTTCTAGCTCTTGATTCTTCTTTTGCAGTTGGCTACTCAGTAGATCCGATCTCCCAAGGGCATCACTTCGGCTATGGCGGGGGTGCAGACTCAATCACCCAGTTTCGTTTCACCACCATTTTCGCCGTATACAAGCCGGGCTTGAGGGAGCACAGGGAGAAACTAATCAGATACAGCCCTGCTACTGCACGGGAGATCGTTACTGATACTCCTTTCGAGGCCATGAACCGAGAAGTGTTGGAGAAGCCCGCATTTCTCTTTGGAGAAGCAATGGGGGCATTCAGACCAGATCCTCTTTGAGGAGGAGTGCATGTGGCTCTACCAGTCTGGCAATCTGCTGATGTTTCTACCCAGCATGGAGTGCAGCTATCCTCTGGTCTATCTTCAAAGGCTAGCCATGCACCAATCTTCATCAGCAAAAGTAACTCTAAGGAAACCAGAAGCATACGGTTTACATCATAGTTGCAAGTTTCAAGCTCTAGCTCCAAAATGTAAACTTTTGAAGGAGTTACAAGAACTCTGCGACAGCTCATTAAGTTTTCTTGAGGACCATTTCCGTTAGATGACAATCTCTGTTGCTTTCCAAAGCGATAGAGATGATCATAAATGAAGTATAAGGGCTTGTAGCATGTCGAATTCAGCTTATCTATCTTCATTAGGATTCTTGTAGCAGTATCTTCAGATGATCCACTAAGAACTGTAAACAGATCATAGTTGACATTTGCAGTGGAAATCTTTTATATGTGAACCAGGGAATTGAGCTGGAAAAGCACTTCGTATGGCACAGTACAATCAACAGGACAGTTTAAAATGGGAGGGCATAATAAGGAGCTGTGCTTTTGAAAAATCTCATCAGCGGTTGACCCAGCAATTCGCATTAAATGACGATGACTTGCGCCGGCAAGCTCAACACTTGGTGGAGAAGACTCGTCATCGAGTTGTTGATGAATCGACGAATAGGTTAAAGCATTTGGGAGAGCTATAACTCCCTCTACTTTTGTAACTTTTTGCTTTATGAATAAAGACAATTCTTTTTCTTTTTATCTGTTGGCTACAAAATTTGTTTGCACAACAAATAAATAGTTCATCGTTTTGGTAAAACAATCCAAGGCTCATATGCATAACTTAGACTGTTAATACCGACCGGGTTACAATTATTAACCTCGGTAAAGCCCTTTGAATAGAGCTAGATGATAGTTTGGTGAAAGCGTTTAGCTACTTACACCAGGATGATCGGAAAAAGATTATTTACTTAGACAGAGGCGCCTAATTGCATATGCCTTAGAGTTTGATGGAGGCAATTCAAGACTCTTATTCATAACTTGAACTGAACATGCCAAAATGATCGGGTCATGATCATCAGATTTCGGCAGAGGCGCCTAATTGCACATGCTTAGTACAAGTACTCTCACGCGTAACTTGAACGGAGATGAGAATAATCCAAATTATACTGTCAGAGGTAAGAGTTTAACATGACAGGTCCACGGGATTTTTAGCAAACTCCCACCTATTTGGTGTGTCTTTACCAATCGCCGTTTGCGTGGGGCTAGCCATGCTATTCCCCTCAGCATAGTGAATTGTCGAGGAATTGATTTCCTCTCCCATTTGCTTTTAACAGCATTGAGTAGTTGATTCGTACTTTTATCCCTAGTATGATAGGGTTGGCGAGGAACTTGATCACCTCTTCTAGCCGCTTTAACAGCATTGGGCAAAAAAAAAATTTATAGCACTCAATTAGCCATTCTAATGGCTAGTAAAAGTAGCGAAAGCAACATGATATTTATCATCGTCAATATTTTTGGTACCCCCAGCCAAATCCGGCTACTAGCCAATGAGAATGACTTTGTCACAGCTATAGTTCGGAGCGTACCCAAGGGACCAGCTTGCAAGTGCGGGTTGCCCGTACTTGGTGTTGATATTGGCTTCCCTACTGGTACAGGGATTGCTCTGGCAGGGAATTCATTGGTTCCTACTACTAAAGTTGTCATATCTGCAGAAACTTTCTTCTGTTCCTCTTTAAGTATGAGAATCTCAGCTTCTATCAATACCTGAATTCGGTTCTTAAGAGAATAGCAATCCTTAGTTGGGTGCCCGACATTCCGATAGTACAGGGAATAGTTGGGGTCGTTGGTTTTACCAGCGTCTTCCGGTTTTCCATTTTTCGGAAGCTTCAACATGCCCTTTATAAGGAGGAGATGGAATAGAGTACCTGTCTGCTCCGTCTTGAATGTATAAGCTCTATCTTGTTGGGGCCTATTTTGACCTGCACCTCTCGGATTCTGAGGTCTTAGCTTTGGATCTGCAACTGATGCCATCACAGTCTTCCCTTTATTTTTAGAATTCTGTGGATATGGTCTGTTATTCGTAGAGTTTCTCGTGCCACGAGATTTCTCAATCCGGCGAATTATATCTTCCGCCTGTTCTCCCTGCTTCAGCAAATCTTTCCAAGTTTTAGACTCCACAGCTCCCATTCTTATCAGCACGCCGGTCCTGAAATTATGCTTACAGGTTTCCATCAGGGTCATACCATGTCGACAATACACGGATTTTTCCCTGAAGCATTCAATAAAACTCTTGACCGTTTCTTCGTCCCCTTGTTTCGTTGCAAGGAGGGAATGAACCGATATCTCAGTATCTTCTTTAAATAAATGCGCCAAGAATTGCTTCTCGACATCATACCAAGCATTTATGGTTCCCGGGGGCAACTGCATAAACCATGTAAAGGCAGGCCCTCGCAGCGTGCTCGCAAATACTTTGGTCATTATGGGATCATTTCCCATTAGATGACATGCCTGCTATAAAAAGTAATATAGGTGCTGGTTTGGGGACCCCTTCCCGTCATATGACTTCAATTTTAGGGGTTTATATTTTTCTGGATAAGGGGCGAAGTCCCACTCAAGCAGATATGGCTTTGAAATCCCAGATTCGTTTAGCTCTTTCTTTTGCATTAACGCATCCAGTTGCTTCTGTAGGTTTTCCATATTCTCTTCATGAAGATCATGGAAAGAATATTTATCTTCATCCTCATATGCCGAATAAATCTTTTTTTCTTTAGTTTTTTTCATTTGTCTTAGGTGGCGGTTCCGAAGAAGTTTTAGCCTTATCGTCGGCTATCTTCTGGGTATTTTCGACCACTTTTAGAAGTATTAGTTTGAGGTCATCAATGGCCTTTTGCTGACCTCGAATCATCTGCTCTTGAGCTTCTATCCTCTGGTCAATGTCATCACCTGTCCACTGTGTGCAACGCTGCTTTTCGTGGTCGAGAAGATGCACAAGATTGTGGGGAAGCTATAGCTGAATTGTCGTTGTCATCATCATAAGAAACTTTTACAAGTTTCTTGTAATTTCGAAGAGCAACAACGCCTGATTTCAGTCGAGTCAGATGATGAGGTTCTTTATCGTCTGCATCTGACTCATATTCTTTCTCCATAATCTTTGTGCTTTTGCCGATCATATTTGAGGTCACTGCGTTTAATTCTTTTTCTTTAATTTTATATCTCAGATCATTCTTTCTCCTCTTTGAAGTATCCTGAAGAGACTCAGTTATTCTGTTAAATACAGATACTCTCTTCTTAGTATAACAACAATTATCCAATACAACAGATATGTCTGTTATAAGCTGCTCACAATGACATGTTGAGTATGGCTGAGCTTGAGTCATATTTCTCTTTTTTATCAAGTAATCTCTGAGATCGGTGACCTTGGATGACGAAGAATCGTGGGGGCCGCCTGGTTGTTGAGAGGGTCTAGGGGCCCACTGAAGCTTTTAGGGTCATTGGTGTTGACATATTGTCCAATAACTCGATTATCAGCCTTGATTCTATATTCCGGTTGTTTTATGCGGAGCTGGATGTTAGCTTCGCGTTTTGCAGCATTTATAGTTTCGCGTTTTATGCTAAACTGGGCTATAGTTTCGCATCTTGAAACGCTAGCCTCGCGTTTTATGCTGGCTTGACGTTTTTGCAGAAGTTTATCTTCTGGAATATTAGCCTCGCATTGAAGAAAATTCTTACACACTGGCTTATTCTTGCGATTAACGCAAGTCATAACTTCGCGTTTAGCGCGATTTTTGCGATTAACGCAAATTTGCCAATCATCTTCGTGATTTACGTGGAGCTGAGGAGTTTTGCGATTAATGAAAGTATTATTGGCTTCGCGTTTATCGCTAAGCTCAGTATGAGCCTCGCGTGGAGAATCACACTCTGGCTCTAAGGAGATTTATCCTTGCGATTAACGCGAGTGTCAGAAATTTTGCGATTAACGCAAGTTTTACTGGCTTCGCATTTATCACTAGGCTCAGCAATAGCCTCGCGTGGAGAATCACACACTGGCTTTAAGGAGATTTTATCCTTGCGATTAACGCGAGTGTCGGAAATTTTGCGATTAACGTAAGTTTTACTGGCTTCGCATTTATCGCTAGACTCAGTAATAGCCTCGCATGGAGAATCGCACACTGGCTTTAAGGAGATTTTATCATCGCGATTAACGCGAGTTTCTCTGATTTTAAGTCCAGATAAAATAGCCTCGCGTGGAGGATCATACGCTGGCTTGTCCTTGCGATTAACGCAAGTTGCAGCTTCGCGTTTAACGCGATACTGACTGGTCTTGCGATTAACGCAAGCCAGTTTGCGAGATGCTGTAGCCTCACGTTCTGCTTCCAGAATAGCCTCGCGTTTAATGCGGGCTCTAAATGCTTTTCGTCTAGCCCTCCGATTTCTGTTCCGGAGTTAGGTTCTGGTTAATCTAGTTCCTGAGCTTTCTTCGTCCATAGAGAGATCATCCTCTGCTAAGGTTTCCTGCCTAAACAACGGCTCTATGGCCTCGGTCTCCAAGAGTCCCCGATTAACGGTGGATCTCTGATTATCCGATTTACGGGTATTGGAGCGCACGCGACGATCGTGCCACGTTTCGGTCAGGTTACCTGACTCAGAGGAGAGATACTCCTCATACTTCTGCTGGTCGATTTCAACGACTAGCATGTTTACGTCGGATCCAATCCTCTCGACGTCAGATTGTGCCACGATCTCTTCTTTGGTGAAAGAGATGTCCCCCATTGTGATCGCCAGTTTGTTCGCCGCAGAAATTTATTGCTTTCCTTCCATTGAAATAACCTGATTTATAATGAAAGTGAACAAGAAAAAAAATAAACGAGAGGATTTATATTTATCTCTCTCTTTTACAATGAAATGTGGGATCTATGTGGCGATGGGATCTATCGAAGTAGCTCATTTGGACGATCTGACGTCGATGGTCTTCTCTCTTAAAGACGACGGCCGACTTGATCTTAATCTTCTCTGGTCTTCACGAATTCAAGACTCTATGCGTAACTCGAATTCTCTAAGATGCCAAAAAGATGATCCAAAAAGATCCCTAGGGCTTCCTCGAAGGTGCCATTTTACTTGGAAATTTTCACTGTCAACAAAACTAACCATCCCTTAGAAGGTATTGTTATAAGATCATCAATCCCTAATAAAATAGATGTAGCAGTGGCTTGCTGGAAATCCAAAGTCTTAACTTGATCCAGGATATATGATGTATATGCCATTCCGAAATGATCTATTAATCTACTAATAAGTCGTTTCATAGCAGTTCCATCTATCACTTTATTGTGAAAGACTAGGTCGGCCCGTTCTGCCGTAAGCACCTCTTTATTCTGCTGAGTAAGATTTGACAATAGGCCTGAGTCAGTGATTCAAAAACTTCCTTTTCTCAATCTTGATTCACATAGAAATTCAAAATTATGATAATACCCGTGAAATTGGATAGACCCATCTTCCCATGGGCACTGGTGTCATCTAATCGAATTTCTTAGTTCAGATAGTGTATGAGTAGGCCCGACAAAACCCCTGTATGGCTTCTTCTATTTCTCGATAAAAAGAAACATGACCAATAGTGGTTCGAATGTATATACAACGGATGTCTTTTTTTACACTTCCCATTGTTAGATAGTGCTCATAAATCTCATGATAAGTACCGAAAAATTCATATTGAACTTTGATGGGAACTTCTCTTGAGCCAATGACACGGTGATCTAGCCACCACCAGAGCCAAAAAGGACTATCTAAATTGATTCGTTTCTGCTAATAAGCTCCAAGTGCATCATAGGAACTACAAAAATACAGCTCTTTCTCTTTCGTATACTTATTATACTTATAGTTATTCATGTCAACTTTTTTATTTTAGTAGTTTTCACAATTATATGGATTATATCTATTTGCACAAATACCCTGCCGATTTTTTATCGTTAATACACAGAGTCCGATAAGCATATCTTGAGTTGGTACAAAAATGGGATCTCCAGTAGCTGGAGAAAAGTGATTCATATGAGAAAACATAAGTAAACAGGCCTTTGCTTGAGCTTCCAAAGATAAAGGTACATGATCAGCCATTTGGTCCCCGTCAAAGTCTGCATTAAAGCCCTTACAAACTAATTGATGTAAACAAATCGCACATCCCTCCACTAAAATGGGTTGGAACACTTGTATGCCCAATCTATGTAAAGTAGGTGCTCTATTTAACAATACAGGATGCCCCTGCATAACTTCTTGAAGTATTTCCCATACAATCGGTTCTTTTTCCCGAATTTTATTTTTTGCAATCCCTATATTAGAAACAATATGTTGTCTAATTAGACCGTGAATTACAAATGTTTGGAAAAGCTCTATTGCTATTTCTCGAGGTAATCCACATTGATGTAATGAAAGCGAAGGATCCACAACAATGACGGAACGCCCCGAATAATCGACCCGTTTACCATGCAGAGTCTCGCAAAATCTTCCCTCTTTGCCTTCAATTATATCTGAAAATGACTTGTAAACTTTATTATGACCATCCCTCATTGATTGTCTGCGTATCCCATTATCAAGAAGTGTATCCACAGTCTCTTGTACCAATTTTTCCTGACACATTACTGATTCTCCTGGCGTAGACCTACTTGTTGCTAATAAATCGGTAAAAGTATTGTTACGATAGATAACTCTTCTATAGAGTTCATTAATATCTGAACTCATTAGTTTACCCCCATCGATCTGAATGATTGGTCTCAACTCGGGAGGAAGGACTAGAAATAGGCACAAAACCATCAATTCTGGTTCCACATTTATTCAAATAAAATGTTTAGCTAATTCCATACGTCTAACCAAAAAATCCTTTCTTCTTCGATTTTTTCTATCTTCCCATTCATTTCCAGCGGACTCTTCCTCTCCTAATTTCTTCCATTCTACCAATGAATTATCTATAATAATTAACAAATCCAAATCGGCTAATTGTTCTCTGATAGCACCTGCTCCTGTAGAGATTTCCCGATTTTGAAATGTCTCAAAGCCCTGGGTAGTAAAAAAAAGCGGGATGCTGTATTTCCAGGATTGGATTTCATACTCAAATAAACCTCGTAATCGTAAGAAAGTAGGTTTTTTTCGCTATGGGCCTAGCAAAAGAAAAATTGAGATAGGTTTATATTGAATTCCCCCCTTCAAAATCGGACGTGAAGGTTTCCTCTCATCCGGCTCAAGTAGTTACATCAAATTAAGAACTCTCTTCTTTATTTTTTTACTTTGTTTGAGGAAAAAAAAAAAAGAAAACCCTACAAAGAACTACTCCTTACTCAAGTTTCCAGTAAGGATCAACCTTTCATTTTTCTTTTGACTTTCTCAATGACTTATTTACGACAAAATTGAAATGTGAAATTCTTTAGTAGTCTGCTTCCCTTCAAATGACGAATACCCCTTAAAGGAATACTTTTGGACTCGTAAGGGATTTACTTGTCTATATATTGTTTTGTTCCATTCGATCTTTTAAGTCCCTACTCACCTCGATGGTTATGTCAAGGGTTGAAGGGAGATAGTGCATCGAGCTATTTACAAGGGCCAACTTGATCCTCTTCCCTAGGGATCCCAGATGATGGAACCTTAGGAGAACCGCCGACTCCAACAATCATCTATGTACGATCTATACTAGATCTGACCAACTACCCATCCTACCTCCTCTACGTTCTTGACAGCTCATCTTTTTGTCTCAGTAGAGTCTTTCAGTGGCATGCTTCGGTCATCTTCCCCATTACTTAGAAAAGTGAACCACCGGTTCAGGTACAAAATATTATCATTATTGCATGGACAATTAGACATCCAACTTGTAATCGCAACGATTCAATTGCAAGAGCGGAGCTCTACCAACTGAGTTATATCCCTCCAAACCAAGTGGAGTATGCATGAAAGAGTCAGATGCTTCTTATATTCTTTTTCCTGGCATAACTGGGTCGTCCTGGACTTGAACTAGAGACCTCGCCCGTGAAGTAAATCATCGCACCTACGATCCAACCAATTGGGAGAGAATCAATAGATTCCTTTTCGGGAGCGGGAAGGTTGAAGCTGCATAGATTATTTGTATTGTCCCTATTATCACCAACCAGGGAGAAAATATAGAGTGGGCGTGAGGTAATAATTCCATATTGATCCGAATCAATCCATATGCCCCCATTTTTAATAAGATTCCAGCTAGAAACATACATGTATCATCGAATTTAAATATCAGAATAGCTGATATAGTCATGATTCAAGGGGTCAGGTCCACTTACCTTTTTTTAATATTAACACTATCTGTATTATCGGCTGAAAAAATAAGACTAAGACTTGATTTTCATGAAAAAGCCTTTTATCGGATTTGAACCGATGACTTACGCCTTACCATAGCGTTACTCTACCACTGAGTTAAAAGGACCTATTCAATTCATGAATTAGCTATTTTCTATTATGAGTCTACTACATATATGCAGTAGACTCATAATGGACAAAAAAAAATTATTTACTTGGAAAGTGAGTAAATTTTTTCTCGTTTTTGAATTTTCTAGCTTAGTGCGAGATAGTGATGGGCATATCATATTACATTTCAATGAAGCAATGCGTGAAAATAGAAGAAAATAAATTAAATGAAACTAAATGGGGTTTTACCTCCCCTACCCCCTTTTTCTGTCCGGCTAACCATTACCTGAACTGAAGGAATCCTACACTTCTTTTCGTTATATCGAATAGTATGAGATGTTTCATTCATGAAGCATCAACCCCTACAGAATCATAACATAGAAAGACTCTTCGGTTCTAGCCATACCATTAGATTATATTGACAATTCCAAAAGCCTGTTCATACTATCATCATAGTATGATGACGGTCGGGCGGATATGGCTATTGATTACGAATCAAATCAGATGATTCTATTTCGCAATCTTTTGACCTTGGTTCCATAGGATAGATGGGGCGATTCTGTGATGGGCCTGGTTTCATAGGATTTTCAGTTCTTTTCATCCATGTAATAGGAATGATTGAAACAGAATTGCATTCCTCGGAGAATGGACTCCGGGAAGATAGAATAAAAAAATAAAGATAAAATAAGTATTAGAAATGAACGAACATCTTTCAAAAAAGATTTAGTCTTTCCCTATTTGATTTGTTGTTTCTTATAACACAACAATCAAATTCGGATTTGAGGCTTTTCGAACAAAACATCAATCTGAGCTTGAATTCCGATTGGGCCTAGCATTGAATGGATGGGGTATTTACCTTATCAATTAATAAATCAATTGTGAATTCTATTTGATTTGTCACTCGAATTTGTACTCGAATCGGACCGAACCAAATCTTTGTCAGGCTATTGTTCCCTTGAATCTATGGAGTAAGACATCAATTTTTCAATAAGATCAATTATGTTCATTGCATAATGGGCTCCTTTGAAAAGCATTGGCACATGTGTAAACGAGGTGCTCTACCTAACTGAGCTATAGCCCTTGTCAAAGATATCTTAACATATAGATAATTTCTTGTAAAGATAGGACCCTACATCATAGCTCTCTGATCCGTTTACTGTTAGCGGATTGGTATTGTTTAGAAATAATATTCCACTATAATCCCGGAGACGACGGGTCCTTTTTTTTTATAACTATAATGAATTTAGGTCGTGATTAATCTGCTAGTATGTATACGTACGTATTAAATATATAGGTCATTCTTTCCTTAATTTTTAATTTAGAAGGATTCTAGTTACCAACGCAACGTAGTTAACTCCATTTGTTAGAACAGCTTCCATTGAGTCTCTGCACATATCCCTTTTTCTTCTAGTTTTAAAATAAAATAAAAACCCTTATTTTTCTAAAAGTAAAGATTTGGCTCAGGATTGCCCATTTTTCGTTCTAGGGTTTCTCTTGATGATAAAATCCATGGGCACTCAAGTGGACATTTCGCACTTGTTACAGAACAACCCCTTAGAGGAAGAGGGAGGCAAGGGGGACAACGAGTAGGGGAAATGGAAGTTGGGCTCTAGAGGGGTTTGGTGTTGCTCATATTTTACAAGAAGCCGAGCTACAAGAAAAATTCCCGCTGCTACCATAGTAGTAGCATGTATAAGGGCAGAAATGGGAGTGGGTCCTTCCATAGCATCAGGTAACCATATGTGAAGGGGGGATTGTGTGGATTTAGCAACTGCACCAACGAATTAAAAAAAAGCATACAGAGTAGCAATTAAAGAATTTACTCCATCATTATGAACCAAGTTATTAATTATTTCGAGCAAATCCCGAAATTCTAAACTACCTATTATCCAATAATCCTAAAATTCCTAATAATAAAACAAAATCCCCTATACGATTGGTTACAAAAGCTTTTTGGCAAGCACTTGCCGCACTCGGTCGTGTGAACAAAAAACCTATTAATAAATAGGAACACATTCCTACAAGTTCCCAAAAAATATAAATTTGTATAAAATTGGAACTAGTAACTAATCCTAACATAGAACTATTGAAAAAAACTCATATAAGCAAAAAATCTCAAATATCCTTGATCGTGAGACATATAATTGTCACTATAAATAAGAACCATGATTCCAACAGTAGTAATTAATATTGACATGATAGAAGTAATTGGATCGATCAAGTGAATAAATTTCTTTCTTTACTAGTTTGACTCGACCTGTTCTGTTATCTTTTATAAAGGAGAATGGCTCGGGTAGGTGGGATAACCGAGCCAGAACAGAAAAAAAACAATAGAATAAATAAAAAAATCTCAGCTAAGAGGGGTCATGGAAATAACATGTTCCAAATCACGATCGATTCCTTTTTCAAATCCTGTTGCAGCTGCACAGGCCCTTCCCGCATGCCACAAATGACCCACAAATAGGAAGAATTGCAGAACAAAATAAGAAGTAGCTAACCAACTTCAGGTAAATTTTTTCTCGTTATTGAATTTTCTGGCTTTGTGCGAGATAGTGATAGGCATATCATATTACATTTCAACGAAGCAATGAGTGAAAATGGAAGAAAATAAATTAAATGAAACTAAATGGGGTTTTACCTCCCCTACCCCTTTTTTCTGTCCGGCTAATCATTGTCTAAACTGAAAGAATCCTACACTTCCTTTCTTTATATCGAATAGTATGAGATGCTTCATTCATGAAGCATCAACCCCCCAAAAAATCATAACATAAGGCCCGTGGTAGCAACAAAATCGAGGAAAGTATATAGAAAAGACAGTTCTTTTCTATTATATTAGTATTAGTTAGTGATCCCGGCTCGGTGAGTCCCTTCTTATGTGATGAACTGTTGACACTAGTCCTACATTTTGTCTCTAAGGACCGAGGAGAAAGGTGGCTTAGCAGGAAGGGGGTTGTACCATGAGAGAAGCAAGAGGGTCACCTGTTTCAAATATACAACATGGATTCTGTCCAAGTGTTATATTTGGTTATTCTCTTATTTATCACTTGTGTCTAATATTTAGGCAGAATGCCGTTGCCTATTGTCACTAAGAAACTGAAAGAAACCTCAGAAACGGAAGAAAGAAAAGAAGAAAACGATGTAGAAAAACCTTGCGAAGAAGAAGAAGATAGCCCAGACTACGAGGATTTTCATCTTGATACTCATCAAGATAATTGGGAATTGGTAAAACTTAACTTTAAAAAAGAAGAGAAAAATGAATATATATATATATATATATATATATATATATATATATATATATATATATATATATATATGTGTGTGTGTGTGTGTGTGTGTGTGTGTGTGTGTGTGTGTGTGTGTATATATGTATGTATATGTGTGTGTGTGTATACACACACACACATATATATACATATATATATATATATATATATATATATATATATATATATATATATATATATATATATATATATATATATATATATATATATATATATATGC
>JAYEPQ010000012.1:41385635-41603135 GCA_036321105.1 Dracaena cambodiana
CTTCATCAAACCCACCCATATATAGAAGCTGATCAAAGATCTGACTCCAATGCTTTCTTTAAGAACCCGCGAGGCCTGCACAGAACCTCCAACGGCTGAACCTTGTGCACAATCAACCCATTCGCTTCGCTCATATCAACTTCTTCACTTTCTTTCTCCCACTCGAAGCACTGAATCAATGCCCCAAGTGCCAAGCCCACTACTCTCATAGCCAGTCCCTCGCCAGGACACGCTCTCCTCCCCATTCCAAAGGGCATCAAACTCCCTTTCCACACATCTCCCTCCATAAACCTCTCAGGCCTGAAACTGGTGGGGTTGGTCCACAACTTCGGATCTCTTTGTATCGCCCATGCATTCACCAGAAGCATCGTGCCACGAGGCACGTCGAATCCTCCAACAGTGCAGTCCTCGGAAGACTCGTGTGCAGGGAGGATGGGACCTGGAGGGTGCAAACGGAGTGTTTCGTTGATGATGCAGCGAAGGTAAGGGAGGCTGGGGAGATCGGATTCGAGCACAATGCGGTGCTTGCCAACTTTGAGATCGAGCTCTTTCCGTGCATTTGCCATGACATCTGGATGGTTTATCAGGAGGGACATTGCCCATTCTATTGCCACCATTGAAGTGTCCGTACCCGCAGCCAACAATGTCTGCTTGCAAACTAAGTTGCCATTTAGAATTTAGATTTGAAATTGCTCCTAGAAATATTTGATAAAAAATTAGTTGTATAAGTTTTTACTGTCATCAGTCTAATGGAATAAAACTGATCACATTGAGAAGTGAGAATTCTTCCTTCAAATAATATAAGGATTTTAAATGAATTTGTGATAGTTTTGTAGTATAATTTATAATAAGTCCATAAACATTGCTAAATATTCTAGATGAATGTGTGAAAAGTAAAGTAAGCGCAATTTCTTAAACTTATAGGGTTTTATTAGATCTTTCGAATATTTTAATAAAAATAATCTAAGCACATTAATTAAGAAAACTCCATTGACCAATCGATTTGTCTTGATGCGGAAAATCTTGAATAAGGAGAAATTATGGGGAAAGAAAATCAAGTTATATTCACGTATCCAATGGGGTCAAATTTATAGAAAAGCTCACAAAATGCATGACATAAAGCACGATAAACAAGTAATTTTGTAGGGTCTTAGAATAAGTAAGCTTTGGGAAATTCTATTCACACACACCACTTTGCTCACATCAACTTTTAATTTGAATCATCCCCTTTTTATTTTATTTTTTTTCTTTTTTCAATTCTAAGCCTCCTTCTATCTCTTCTTTTCTATCTTATTTTATCCTGATCAGATCTTATTATCCGATTCAAATAAAACTTGATCGGATATTAATTTCAGATTAATATTCAATTAGTTAAGATATTAATACCTTATAAGTGTGTTGTGAAAAGACAACTTAGTTCAAAAAAATGATAGTAAAACTTATAATTTTTTTTTACAATTTTTTAAAAGTGTCAAAGGTGGGCATGTTGAGCAGAGTGGTGATAGAAGTTCCCATAAAATTTCTTTAAAAATCATTTAAATTTTGTGTCTAGGCTTTTTATATCCTATCCATATAGTTGGATTTTAAATTTTTATGAGCAAAAATAAATTTTCCACTTATAGGATCCGACTTGGGATCCTATCGGTATGATCCTAGATGCGAAATGTAAACATGCTGGAAGGATATTCTTCTAATTCGATGAGTTTAAATATTTCAGTTACTAAAGCCTAAAATATATCAGTAGCACTATCTAAAAAGCCTAAAATAACTCTAAGCAAGTTGGAGTTATGTCTCTTACCCCGACAGCCCCTTTGATAATGTCATCAGTGTAATATTCAGGATCACTTTGCTGCAGCGACAGCAACACATCAATAATACTCTTGGTCTCCTTCTGTCTTTCTTCATCACTATGATCATCACTAGTCTCATTTTTCCTTCTATGCTCATCAACCAAAGCCTGCATGAATGCATCTCTCCTCTTGTGCAGCCTCACTAGCCTCCCCTCCCCCAACCGAAGCATCGGAAAGAAGTCTGCAAGGTTCGTTGCCCCGCTCACTTCGAACGTCTCCTCCACCAACTCCCGAAACATCCTTGCCTCCTCGACCTCCCTCTCGTCCCTCCCATAGTACCTGCAGGACAAGCCGAGCAACTTAAAATTCAAAGGTTTACGAATATATATTACTATAAGTAGCAATTATTTTGTACGAACCTTTTCCCTGCAATCATCCTCATCATCACATTTAACACCAAGTCGAATAGCCTTGATTTCATCTCCACCTTTGTATACCCCATCTCTTCGTTGCAGTCTCTAACCAGTCCTTCAATCATGGCCTTTACTTCATCTCTTCGCACCCCACTATATGAGTTCAATCGAGTCGAAGAAAAGATCTCAAGGGTTGAGATTCTGCGCAAGTTTCGCCAGTGTTGTCCGTAGGATGCCCAGGTAACCGTAGTGTAGTTGTAGCCCAAGTGTTCTCCTGCAAGTAGGCGAGGCCGGTTGGCAAAGATGATGTCGTTCCTGGAGAAACATTCTTCAGCAAGGGATGCGGAATTGATTACCAGAACTGATCGGGAGCCGAAACGGAGGGTGATGATGGGGCCGTAACGGGCAGCTAGGCCAGCGAGTGAACGGTGGATAGGTTTTTTGATGAGGTGGAGATGGCCTAAGATGGGGAGGGAGAAGGGAGTAGGAGGCGAGTTTTTGGGTTGGTTTCGTATTGGAAGAAAGCGGAGTAAGAAGAAGAGGATGATCGCAGTAGTCAAGATGAGAGCAACTGAAGGTTGGAGGAATTCCATTAGCTTTCAGGAGTTGATCGGCAGTGAGGGATTCCTTTAAAGAGCCAAGGCCAAGAAGGATGAGGAATTACGGGAGTTTCCTAAGGAGCACAGCACTTTTCACTTTTATTGTGAGCCCACTTTATCTCACTAGAAAAAAAAGTTGCGCTTCTTTAGAAACTCCCGAAATTACGGGTATTATTATTATTATTTATTTAAATTTTAACGGCGGACCAAGTCCTCGCGTTGCATTAATATGCTAATAATAGATTATGATGCAGAAATTATGGTTTATGAGCCAAACAAGATTTATATAAAACAATATAAGAAGAAAAAAAAAAAAAAAAGCGACATAGGCGGCCGGATGAAAGTAGGTTCGCTGCTCTACCAACGCCTTCGAAATTGACCATGGGCATAGGCTTGATGCTGTGGTCCTCTGAAACGAGCTCCCTTCGGATAACTAGAAGTGCTCTCTTCCTGATAGCGCACCTATCCATAAAATCGGGTCACGTGTTGTAAAGCTACGACAAGTGATAATTGAGCATGACGTGTCTATTTTGTTCATTCCAAATTCTCCTACTCATGGCTGCAGCGAGAGTGGAGGCAACGTGGGCTCGCCATGCACCAAAGCCCTTTTCCCAATGTCATCGTTAACATTTATGTCAAATCTTAACGTATCAAGTACGCCATAACTGCGGATATTATTGCTTGTCCTTGACGGCAAATACTATTTGGATGTCTCCTCTTGATAATAGTCTGGATCCAGGTGGGCAATTAGGTAGTTGCTTGGGATTAAGATGAATATATTACTTTAATTTATAGATGATACTTTGTCGGCATCTGATGGGCAAATTCCCCTAGTGGGATAGCGAATTGTCTTACCATTGGTGCTTTAAGGCAATCTGTGGCAGTTATCATAAGGAAGAAAAAGAAAAAGAAAGAGAAAAGAAAAAGAAAAGAAGAAGAAAATTGGTTTAAGAAGAAAATATTGGTTCTTTCTTTATGTTTAATTAATAAGAAAATATTTTCTTTTCTTCTAAACTTTTCTCTCAAGCCAAATAATAGAAAATACTTTTCTTTCTTATTTTATTTTTTTTCCTTCATTTTCCCTCAAATCAAATAGTGCCTAAAAGAGTTGGCACTAGAAAATTTAATTGCGTCAAAATATTGACTATTACAACCAATAAACTAAAAATACATCGCAAATGCCATGAGGTACTAGTTTGTGATTAATCCGTTCGAGTTGTCTCTATTTTTTCATCAACCATGCATGCTGTAGGTTAGTAACAACCATCATATTATGCACATAAATATTCATGATGCAACTCGTACACAACCGCAAGGAACAATCACATATAACTGAAACAAGATTTGCAATGTAATAATATTTAGTTTATTTTTGAATGTAAACAATTGGCTAGTAGAATCAAGACGCTGCATCAGCGTAAACTTTTTAAATTTTCAGATGTGAATTTGGTTAGTTTAATTTCAAGATATTGTGTCAGCGAGAATAGTTTTATCATAAAGACAGAAGATATTGCATCAGCAAAAATGATTTGTATTAAAAAGACAGAAAATATTGCATCAGCGTAAAGTTTTTTGCTCAAATGTAAATTTGGTTCGAAAATAATTTGAATAAAAAAGATAGAAGATATTGCATCAACGTAATTTTTTTTTTTAAATGCAAATGTAACTTTAGTTAGTTTAAATTCAAGATATTGCATCAGTGAAAATGATTTGTACAAAAAAGATAGAATCTTATAATAATATATAGCACATTACGGATGTGGGATACATGTATTACGTGCAATTGACATTCATGGGCCATTTTGCGCCATGAACGATAATAATCTGGATTATTTCTATGACGTAAGTTGTCTATAGTACTCTATTGTTGCACAATAATATTTCACAATGGATCACAAGGGATGGAAATGGTCAATAATTCGCGTGCATTCCCTGAACTGATGGTTTCGGATGATAAAGACACCAAGGTTTTGTATATTAATTGGGGGTAATGATTCAGTGTTACAATCCCACAACTGCATTTTTAAATACTTAGGATTTTGTCTCATTACAAAACTTCTTGATTGGGTCTATTATGGACAAATAGCATATCGTAGAGCATACTCCAAGCCATGTTTCATTGAATACACTATGCGTGTCATATTCCTCCACTCCCTATCGGATGACTTCACATAAAAACTAAGTCTTCTTCCTTCTTCTCCATCATTCACTTCATTTCTTTTTATTTTATCTTTTCTCCATTTCAAACTCTAAGCCAAATACCAAGAGAGTATTAAAGAAAATCTCCCATCAAATCACCAATTGAATGACTCTTTCTTTGGAAATGATAAGGCAAGAAATCACACACTGTCTATATAATTATATAGTTCTTAATTAGAAATCACTCTCTCTGGAAACACCTCACTTGTCTTCTTTTTTTTACCCGAAAGGTCATATCTTGTACTGAGTTATGTTGTTAGTGCAATAGTCCTTGATATAATAGTCATAACTTTTGTTTTTTCTAAGCATAAATGATGAATATGAGCCCCCCTTTTAATAAGCTTAACAAAATATAATTACATATAATAACAGTTAGTTATGCCCATCATGGAGAGATGGATAATAAGACAAAGAAAGTGAAATAGGTAAAGCACAAAAAGGAAAAGTCTCTTGAGAGATCGGAGGTCCGGGTATCTCACTCTACCTCTGCTGCTGGTGGGAAAGTCTCCACCTCCTCAGTCGCAGAGTTGTCATGGCCGACAAATAGCTGCAGGTCCAGATGCCTATATGGGTCACTTCTCGATAACTAAGAATTATCATATGGTGTGATACCCTCCTGTATTGTACTTGTCCATTAATGAATATTATCCTTAATCCACAAATAGTAAGAAAGAGCAAAACAAGCAATATTTCTAAAAATTCTATCATTTGTTCAAGCCATGTGTTTCACAATATAACCCTCGTAATGGTATCCATGGGATGACTCCTATGTGCATGGAGGTTAGCTGCGAAGCCAACCTTCTAGAAGTAGTAAAGTTCAGCAAAGAGACAGAGGGTAGCAAGTCGCATATCCCATCAAAGAGACGATGTCAATCACCTCAATGTTGGGACAAGTGAAAATGTGCGCCATGTTCTTAGATGCACAAGTGCATATACAATAGATGCATGGACTTTGCCATCCTCTATCCTCTAATTTATCGCAGGAAAATATAGCTTTGTGAGGAACTAATTATAGGAAATCCTGCACGTTGAATGGTAATGGCATCCGAGATACATCTAGGCCACGGATGCAAAATCTCGCTGTGGACAGTAAAAAAAAATTCATGCAAATGTCAATGAAAAAGAAGTTTTAAATTTATTGACCAAATTAATATATCGACATAGGAAACAATCCATCTCCGTCGATGATAGAATCATTGTTATCAACAAAGATAAATAAATCATCCAAAAGTGACTAATTATATCTCCACCAATGAAGAATTTCCTCTGCTGACAAAGGAAAATCCTCCTCCGACAAAGACGAACTATTTCTGCTAATGAAGGAAAGTCATCGCTGTCCATAAAGACAAATCATCTCTGCCGATAAAGTAAAATCATCTCTGCTGATGAAGACAAATCATCTCTGTTGATGGGTAGTTATTTAAACTTATCAGATCATAGGTGTTGTTCTGTCATGATGTCTGCAAATCAAGGAGAAGTTACAATCTCCCTCCTAAAAATAACTCCCAAGACATCAGATGAAGGGACTGGAAATATACTCCGAAAGCTTTACCAGTATATTATATTTCTTAAAAAAATATTACTAGTGGGTACCCCTAAAGCACATATATCAGGCTTGTTATAATAAAAAAAAAAAATGCAATCGAAATATACAAACAGAGAGAATTTGATCTTGCTGTCATCCATAATTTTACGTAACATTATCTAATGGGAAAAAAAAACAAGCATAGATATTACGAATAGTAATAGCTCTAGAGGGCTTAGATAAAATTAACCATTTAGACAAAAAAGGAGCCTCTCATTATATAAAAGACTTCAAGTTAGAGGCGAGAATAAGAGCAGAGAGCTAAAAGTGATCATGATAAAAAATGAAGCTTGCTCGAACAATATGTCGTTGGCTTGTTGCTGAAAGTATGAGTCATCCATCAGAGCGTCTAGCTCTTCCTCCGTCATGCTATCATTAGCACCTAAGCATGTAGAGTTAACTCAGGATCAGATCATAAAGAAAGTAATTTTGACACATGTTTATGTATAAAATATGAAAATGATAGTAGTTTACCATGATAAAATATATGTGTATAAGAAAAAAATAACAGGTCACTAGAAAATACAAGTTTAAAGTACAAATTAGAAATAGGTACACGACTTAATAATAAATTGGAATAGTTATGGTTCTTATCTTGAATGAATAAATTCCAACGTGTAACTAGATTTGATTATGACAATGTTAACTTAGATTGCTTAGTTTGGTAATGAGATTCTCAATTTGATATACCAAAACATCACTAGTTGAGGTAGGATGCTAGAGGTACTTTCATGGACCCTAAATGTAAACTGTCACGGATATAAGATGTGACTCCCGCTACAGGAGTGCACTTTACTCTGTATAGCACTTGTTCCATGTATACTTAGTTGCGTACCAGTCTCGGCTTATATTTAAGAATTCAATAAATGACTACCAAGAATCTAAAAGGTGATTCCTATTTCATAGCATGCAGTTTACTCCTTATAACACTATTCAAGTTATTAAGTTCAAGTCCTATTAATTAATATGGCTAAAACAAATAGGAAACAAGAACACATGTCATATACAAGAATTCTTATATGACCATTGCATATTAATATGCATTTTGTTGTTGGAACAAAAACGTAAAGATAATATAAGGTTATAGTGTTGAAGCATGAGGGGAAAATAAGATAATATTAAATTAATCATGTATATAATATCTACATAGAGTTAATAGGTGGTCCCGCTGTTAGGCGAAGTTTGCGAGAAATGAACGAGCCACATAGGGATCAACAAGTCTCGTTATTGTGAGCGTTGCCGATATGTTGTAACAAAAATTTCAAATCCATAATTGATGAGAAAAGAAATGGAATTAGAAAAGTAACACAAAGGAGAGTTAGACATCTGAAGTATCTTTCCAACAAGACTAAGATGGGTTTATTCAAGATCTGTAATCAAAAGTTACGAAAGTTTCAATGAATCTGGTGTCAGCTGCACAATAATTCTAACTTCAAGCTCTATTTTGGCAAGAAAAAAGTATCAATTAGCAAAAGGAGAATGTGTATATCTTTAAATTATGTTTCCGACAAGTCTAAGATCAATCCAATTAGATTTTGAGATAAAAAAAATTATAAAGGTTTTACTAGAGATTTTTTTTTTTTTTTGGGGGGGGGGGTGTGTTTTCTCAATTTTATCCTATAACATTGATTAAAACTCAATTTAATAAGAATAAGGTATGAATTAGAGAAAGATCATAAAAGAAAAGTTATATATCATTGAATTATCCAATAAACTTAAGATTGGCTCACTAAGAGTTTTGGATCAAAAATAGGAAAATACCAAACTAGTATGCAAGATAGATGAACCTCGTGTCTGACATGAACCTCACACAGAACATGGGTCTCAGGTTGATGCCCATGTAACTCGATACATGAGGAAGACCATTGATCCATTTTTAATGTGTGATCTGCATTTTGCTTATGCAAGTTGTGGATCTTGCTCTCAGGTTGACATGGTTTACACAAAGCTTTTAATGTCTTAGTGCATCAAGGTCAACCTAGTCTCTTATTGTGACGTGTTTATATATGAGTATAATTCCATTTTAGGTAAATAATAGAAGATCCTGGGGTTTAAATGTAAAGTTAGAACTACTATCTATTAAAACATTTAAATTTGTTTAGTTTTAGCTTTGTGTTCAAATCCTACCTTGGAATGAGGGTACATGAAATTTTTCTATTTTAGACTTTTGTCATTTCTTGGTCTCTTGGGATTGGAGCCATTCTATGGATCATAATGTCCCAGTAGTGTAAAAGTTATTTCTTTAATTTTTGTATCATAGAAAATGGAAATTCTAAATGTACAAATTAATTGTATAAGTATCCTCACTTTTTATGTACAAAGTAACTTTATAAGTACCCTCACTTTCTAAATACACTCCCATAAGAGTTTAAATAAGGTTTTTTTTTTTTTCTTAGTACACATTACTATAATCCAAATTACCTTTATTATTTATTTGTTATTTTTTCTCTCTCTGTTCTTTCTCCTTTCTCTCTCGCTGTACTTGACCAATCATGACAATGCCTCCATTCTAGCCGCTCAATCTCGCATCTGCCTCCTATTCAGCTGCCCATCCTCATTGTCGGCCTCCTTTTTAGTAGTCCAATTGCCCCTCTCAAAACCCTAACCCCCTCTTAAACCCTAGCTTTTTCTCAAAAAACTTCTAAAAAAATAATTCCTTTAACTATTTTTAATTTAATTTTTAACTTTCTTTTATTTTCATTACTAAGAATCATTAGGGTTTGAATTTTTTTTATTTTTAGAGTGTTGAGAATAATCAAGGTTTCAATTTGATAGAGATAAAGAATTAAGCATCATGGAAGGAAACAAAAAAAAAAAAAAAAAACTTGTAATAAAACTGATGGAAATGAGGATAAATTCATCAATAAATATAGTGGCAATTTTGTAATAAAAATTTCAAAAATGATACTTAGAAATAGGGATGAGAATGAGTAAGTCAATGGGCAATTTCCTAGCCTGTCCTATTCAAATTTTAGAATTAAAAAAAATTAAAGTTTTAATTTTTAATTCAAAATTTTGAATTTGACAGACCAAAATTAGCTATTGGACATGTCCAGTCTCATCCCTATTTAAAAAACTATTAGATGCATTTAGAATTTCTCAACAGAAAATACATTTAACATCTAAAAGTTTAATATCCAAATTATGGTCCATCAAGGAAGAAAAGATGGTCAACCTCTAAGAAAGAAAAGTGCTTTTAACTCCTCATCCAATGAATAGATTGCAGTGATGCCTTTATAGTTAAGGATGAGAATGGACATAGGCTAGCTTGAAGTCCAATGATGCACGCTCGAAAATGCACGGTCTTGATTAATTCTTTTCAAGCTCGAAATGAATTGGACTGAACCTATTAGAGTTTATTGATTAATTGGACAGGATTCAATATCAGTCCAAATCCTTCTCCTCTCTTGATTCTTTCCTCTCGGTATCACGACTCATCATTAGAAGATTAGAAGAATGTAGGATGCAAAATATTCTTATCAAAATTCAAGTAATTGTACCTCATAGTCTCATTTCTTTTGTTTTGAATTTTTATACGAGTAGGCCCAAAAAGCCATTGGGCTACACGAAGTCCATTGCGCCGGCTAGACCTTTTTTTTTATAATGGCACATTCATATTAACTCGAAGTCCAAAATTTTAGTTTAGATATTGTATGGATCCGACCCGGGTTGACTTGGCCCAACCCATTCTCATTGCTATTTATAGTTGATAAAATGTTCAAGAGAGTTGGAGTACTACAGAGTAATGTGCAACTCTAGATTGGATCTTACTTTATGTTTCTCCTTTTCGCCTACAGGATTAGTATTTGCCTCTTTGGTTTGCATTGAGCCTTAGAAGAATGCAATCCCTTGACTCTTTTATGCTTTTCTCTGTCTCAACTCTCTGGTAATTTAGGGGAATGGTTTGGTAACCTGCATGCCAATTGTCTATCAAGGGTTTCGTTAGGGGCTGACTAACATTTGCCTCGGCTATGAATTCAAACCTCATGCTGAATTGTCGTCTGCAAGAGAGCCGAAAATAATAACTCACATATATTTAGTAGCCAAACACTATAAAGCCATGAGAAGGCCATTGAAGCAATCCTTTTCCTCGCAGGCCAAGCCCAGTAAGCAATTAGCCATTGATTTCAAATTCAGAGAATGAGGAGGGTTAGATTTGTGTCTGTGCGTTGAGAAAGGTGTTTAAGTCCTCCTTTCTGCGAGAATTGTAACTTTATTATCCAAGTCAATAAGAATGTAAAACTCTCTCTCTAATTCTTCTCCTTCTCTCTCCAATCTCATTTTCCTTCTCTCTCTCTGCTCTATTTCTACAAGTCTAATTACAGAATGCCAACATCGAAAGCAAGCAGGTGCCGGAGTTCCAATCTGAACTCCGACAATAGTATCAGAGTTAGGTCTATCCTCCCTTCAATTTCGGAGGGTTTGGTGGTTCCTTTTCCACTCTCGGCAGCTGAGTTCGAATTCCTCAGGGTGTGGATGGATCGACACGTCGAGGAGATGGAGGAACTAAGGGATGCTTAAAAAGTTGGATATGGATAGATCAAATGACAGAGACGAACTGAAGGCTCTAATTTTAGATTTACATCATAGATCTTGATCAGAGTCTCATAAGCAGCTAGTCTGAAAAGATTGCGTGAAACTGTAAAAATATGTGGTCTCCCTACTTTTAAAGAATATTCTTTTGGGATCATGATCTTCGCCTATTTAATTTCTATATGATCAAATTTTATGGATTTTGAAGTCCGTTTGCCTTTTGAGATAATAATCCAAAAAATAATTTGTAAGGAAATTAT
The DNA here is from genome assembly GCA_036321105.1 of Dracaena cambodiana. Classification (NCBI taxonomy): domain Eukaryota; kingdom Viridiplantae; phylum Streptophyta; class Magnoliopsida; order Asparagales; family Asparagaceae; genus Dracaena; species Dracaena cambodiana. The sequence continues at coordinate 41,397,015 of JAYEPQ010000012.1, forward strand.
TAGAGGTAATGCAAATGGACTACATTGAGCTATCAGTTTATTTGAATTATTTGTATATTATAGTTGGACTACAAATTATTCATGAAATCTTAAAAGTTAGATTTAGCACCAATGTAAAGCATTTGAAGCTCCAAAAACCATAGGCACCAACCACTAATGCTCAAGCCCTATCATTAAAGAGACATTGTAGTGGACAGATCCCCAGCTACAAGAGCTGATGCTTCCAGATCAAGGAAACTTAGAAAATAAAGACCCACAAGGCTGCTAACCATAGTACTTCACCTTCAATACCCTCACTTAATTGAGTTTTATTGTTCCGTTTGAAGAAATGGAAAGAGCTGAGAATCAGAAAACTTACAGTAAATTTTTCAAAGATCTCGATATGAAGTTTGTCAGGAAATCCATTTCAAGGCTAGAGTTGATATCAATTTATTATCACCATTGGAATCTCTGGAGATTGACGGCAATGGCTCTCACAGCTCTCCAAGTCAAAATCAAAGTTTTTATCCATAGTTAAGGATAGAAAGCTTCCTCCTACCACCTAGCGGCTAAGCTCCCTAGAAGCGTCAAAATTGAATGCGGCAATCCATCTCCTTAAATGAAATCCAACGCATTAGAAGCCAAATCAACAGAAAATCTTGTCCATCTGCACAAGGCATGGGGTCTTGAGACAGAGCTCGAGGCAATTTCTCAGGGCCTATTACATAGACGTCCCGCAAAAATCATCATAATGCATTCGAATTTTCCAAAGCAATAGTTAATGAGGCTATTAATGATTCTGAAGAGGTCAAATCCTTGACCGTAAAGCACTACTTGAAGATAAATAATCCAAGATCTCACTATAATAAATTCAAAATTAGGAGACTATTGTTAGTTCATAAATTAACCAGTCCAGACCCGCGTAAGAAGAGACCCATTAAGCGAGAGTCCATGACCCAAAAAGTGTAAAAACCCTTCATCAAATAAAATCTCACTATAGAAAGGAAATTGAAATCAACTACAGTAAGGAAACCTCTCTCTATATAGCAACTAAATCCCTCTCATATATGGAGATAATATTGGATTTCATCTGTGACACTATCAGTAAACCACTATAAATACAACCCTCCTTAATAGCATCTTTTGCAAACTCCATATCTCGATAGCTTGAAAATTCTTCTCTATATTTTCTTGCGTCTGTCATTCTTCTTCTCCACACACTCTCTTTGAGAGAGAAAAGAGCAAAATTGAAAGATTATATCCTCGATTCAATTATACAGCATATGCCGAAATGTCTACCTTCCTTCGAGGATGTAAACTGGAGATCCCTTCTCAGCCGAAGCTTCTTATATCTCTGCATATACTTTGTCTATGTTCTTTTCCTTTTATTTTCTAACAGTATCTTTATAAGTTACTCGAAGTTAGAAGTTGTTTGAGAATCTAACCTACTCAAAACTCTATTCAGAGCGCAATTCTTATTTGACGATTGAATTTGTCTCGGTGATATTATTAACTGACCAAAATTGAGTCAACTGCAGGGCATTACATTGTGCTTGGTTTAATTTGAAAAAGCAAAAATGCATTGGTCTTCAATGGAGTGATTGAAAGTACAAAACATATCGCTAGGCGAGTGGTTTCACTTGCAAAAGAGAATGTGGCGGCTTTTACACAAAATAAGGAACCCAACTAAGGCATCATCGACTACCTTCAAGTTAGGAGTGTACGTAGCATGGGAAATATAAACCACCGGCAGGGTGATTTAAAGTTAACTTTGACGAATATTTTGATCGAGCTGTGTGTCGTTGGGTTTGTGATGCGAGATTGGGAACGGCATCTTTTGTTTACGGAAGCAAGATGGGAGGAGGCATCGTCGCCATTTGAAATATTAGCTGAAGTTGTGTTAATGGCTGTTACCAAGTGTTTAATTAGTAGTGTGAGGGGAAATTCTGTGTAATTACACACAAAATTTACTTTTTACGCAAGGTTTTAAAACTTGTAAATAATTACAAGTTTACCATTTATTTTTTTACTAACTTACTCTTTTAAATCACAAATTAAGATTTTTTTAAAATTTAGAATTATAACTCATCGTCTTCCTCCTCTGTTTTTTCTCTAGAACCTTTAAAAATATTTTTTTATAGAATTTTATTTTTTAAAAAAATACATCTCTCACAAATTTATTGATTTGATTTTTTTTAACATCTTAAATTTTTTAAATTCATGTTCCTAAAATGATTTGGGAAAATTTTAAATTGTTCGAATTCACTGTAACAAGTAAAATTAGAATTTGAAGTTTTAGTTTGAGGTTTTTTTTATTCAAATGGAAAATTCCAACATGTAATTGGTGTCGGAGGATAAATATAAGGTACAATTTAAATTTATTCTTAGTTTTTTATATGTATTTGGTTGTAATTTATTATTACTTATGATTTTTTTGTGCGAGAGACATCAGCTGCTGGTTCGGTTTTAATACCCGACCAAGCGATTATTTGGTCCGGTATTAATAACCGATAACATATTTTTAGTTTGGGAATTAATATCCGACTCGAAAAATTTGGGATCGGATGACATAAAGAGATAGAGAAAAGGAGGAGGGTTAAATTTGGAAAAAAGTTTGGGTGCACAGAGTAAATTGGTGACATTTCAAAATGAAAGTTTGGTGTAAAGAGTACTCAGGACGTCAAAAGTAAATTGCAGTGTGTAAATAGAATTTTCCTAGTGTTGAGTGGCATTAAGCTAATCTGAAGGGTGACCATCTGGAGGTAATCAAAATTTTATCGAAGGCTGATTGAGAAGGCGATATTGGAGTTGTTAAAGAGATCAAACATAAACTATCTAATTTTGCAGAGATTAAAATTTGACATTCTTAAAGGGAAGCAAATAAGTATGTGAACTTGGATTATCAATGAGAAGACGAAGGTGAAACAAAATCTCATGTTAGCATCTCAGTAAAATAATTTACTGAGGAAAGATATTGGAGGTTTCTTGTACAAAAGAGTTTTGATGAATTATAAATTTCTTAGGTTAGCAAAAAATAAATGGGGTATTTACTGGTTTGTCCCTCAAATCTTTATATATTATGATTTTGTCCCCCAAATCTTCATATTTAGGATTTTGTCCCTCAAATCTCATAAATTATAACAATTTAGTTTCCCCTCTAATTTTCCCTAATACAGTTAAATATTTGACCATTTTACCCATATTTTCCTCTTCTATTTTCCTCTTCTCTTTTCCTTTTATTTTCCTCTTCTATATTTGACCATTCTATTTTCCTCTTCTAAGAGAGGAAGAGGAAGAGAGGAGAAATAATGAAGAAAAGTAGAAGAGAGGAGGAAGAGAGAAGAAGAAAAAGAGAGGAAGAAAATAGAAGAGGAAAAGAGGGGTAAAATGGTCAAATATTTAACTATGTTAGGGAAAGTTAGAAAGGGGACTAAATTGTTGTAACTTATGAGATTTTGGGGACAAAATCATAAATATGAAGTTTTGGGGGACAAAATCATAATATATATAGATTTGAGGGACAAACCAGTAAATACCCCAAAATAAATAGAAATATTTATTCAATAAATTTCTCTAGAGAAATCTTTATCTGTTGATAGTACTTAATTGTTAAGATTCCCAATTAATTAGAAATAACTAACTAATTGAATAAAAAAGTATAATTAAAATCATAAACTTTCTATCCAAAAGGAAAACTCGCATCAACTAAAATTTAATTATAATTAAACGTTCTCAATCGATTATAGTTGGTCAATTATATAAAAATTCTCTATTTGCTATAATTATATAAAAGTATATTTCATTATTTTTTATTCATTATATATGAACTTCTTGGAAATTAGAGATTAAAATTAAATTTTAGGATCCTTAGACTTTGATTAAAATTTATCAGAACAAAACCTTTCTCTTTATTTTGTTTTAAATTTTAATCATGTAAAACTTTCTTCTAAAACTGAATAATCTATAAAAATTAAAAAAAAAAAATAATCACTCAAAAGATAACAAATGCATCCCACCGCTTTAATAGTTAAAAAAGTTAATTATAATAATTATCTTTGTACTTATTGGGTATATCATTAATATCTTACTAAGAAGTTTTTCACATAAAAACCCTTATCAAGACATAAGTGCAATAAAAAATAATAAATTTTATTGTGCTTATACCCATATCAATGTTACTTATGTTAAATTTTTTTTCAAAGGAATATCAATGATAAACATGAAATTCTATTTGAGCACACCACTTTGCACATTGAGCCTAACTTGTAAAAAATTACAAATTTGTTATTTTTTTCTGATATTGTATTTTGTTTTTTTTCTGGTCGGAAATTAATTCCAAATGATGTTAAACTCATTCATGGTGTGTTTGTTTGCATGTAAGTAAAATGGAAGTAGTGGAAGTAAGCTTACTTCCACTACTTCAAGTATTTGTTTGGTCAAAAAAGAAATTGGAAATTACTTCTTATATAGTGAGGTGGCGTCTATGTGGCACCTCACTTTCAAAATTTTCTTCCTCACACTTTTGAATTGGAAGAGTTTAGAAAGTAAATGAGTAAGATAGGAAAATATTATTTTATTTATATATCATCATTATCATTTAAAAGTGGTACTTTTTTCCATAAAAATAAATAAAATAAGGTAGATAATGTATATTTTAAATAATTAAATAATGTTTCCTTCACTTCCTAATACACTTTCTTCTTCTAATTTTAGTAAACAAACACAAGAAGAAAACTCTTCTCTTGCTTCAATTTTAAAATTTACATCTAAATTTCTTTTTTTTTTAACTTTCATTATTTTCAATGGGCTAAATCCTGAGAGGACTATCTCGAAAAGTGTGAAAATCGTGAGCCGGAAAGATGGCCTCACTGAATAAAGTGATATACTAAAATAGAATTTCTAATAATATCATCATTTCATATGCACCCAATAATATAAGAATAGTTTTTATAATTAAACTTATAAAAAAAAAAAAAACAAAACAAAACAAAAAAACAAAGAATTGACAGTCGCCAAAATTCTCTATACTTGTGACATTATCTTTTAGACTCATCTTCGCGCTGGCTCTGCTGCTGCAGGGGCGCTGCTGCTTGCTTCAGCAATGTCCTCCACCCTCGCCCCCAACCCCATCACCAGCCTCCCCCCTCACTCCCCTGACCACCTCGTCTCCCTCCTCTCCGCCCCCTCCCCCTCCCTCCTCCACATCAAGTCCATCCACGCCGCCGCCCTCCGCTCTGGCCACCACCTCCACCCCATCCTCAACTTCAAGCTCCAGCGCTCCTACACCTCCCTCGACCTCCTCCCCCACTCCCTCTCTCTCTTCCACCACACCCCCAACCCCTCCATCTTCCTCTGGACCCACGCCATCCACTCCCTCGCCGTCCGCGGCCTCCACTTCCACTCCCTCCACCTCTTCTCCCTCCTCCTCCGCTCCCCCTCCGCCCCCATCCCCAACTCCTTTGCCCTCTCCTCCGTCCTCAAGGCCTCCCCCCTCCCCATCGGCCGCGCCCTCCACTCCTTCTCCCTCAAGCTCTCCCTCCTCCCCCACGACCCCTACGTCGCCACCTCCCTCCTCGACATGTACGCCCGCGCCGGCGACGTCGCCTCCGCCCGCGCCGTCTTCGACTCCTTGCCGGCGAGGCGCCTCGTAACCTCAACCGCCATGATCACCTGCTACGCCAAGGCGGGCCATTTGGAGAGCGCGCGCAGTCTGTTTGACGAAATGGGTGAGAGAGACTGTGTCTGTTGGAACGCGATGATGGATGGGTACGCGCAGCACGGGCGGCCTGACGAGGCGTTGAGGCTGTTTAGGAGGATGTTGAGAGCGGGCGTGAGGGTGAATGAGGTTACGGCGGTTACGGTTGTGTCTGCAGTCGCGCAGATGGGGTCCATCGAGGCGGGGAGGTGGGTGCATTCGTATGTAGAGAACAATGGGATTAAGTTTAGTGTGAGGCTGGGGACTGCGTTGGTGGATATGTATGCCAAGTGCGGGAGCTTGGAGGATGCTTGCCTTGTGTTTGAGAGGATTACAGATAAGGATGTTGTGGCTTGGAATTCGATGATTGCAGGGTACGCGATGCACGGACACAGCCGGGAGGCACTCGAGAAGTTCTCTCGGTTGAGAGCGAGTGGACTTAGGCCGACGGATATAACGTTCATAGGAGTGCTTAATGCGTGTAGCCACGCTGGGCTGGTGAGCGAAGGGCAAGAATTCTTTAGGTTAATAGAAAAGGAGTATGGAATTGAACCTAAGATCGAGCACTATGGATGCATGGTCGACCTGCTCGGCCGTGCAGGGCTGGTTGACGAAGCGTACCAGCTTGTCCAGAGCATGAACGTAGAGCCGGATCTGGCCTTGTGGTGTTCTTTGCTGGCCGCTTGTAGGCTTCACAAGAAAATGGCTCTCGGGGAGAAGATTGCAGACTTTTTAGTTAGCAATGGCCAGGCTAACTCAGGAACCTATGTCCTGCTGTCCAATATATATGCTGCCGTGGGGAATTGGAAAGAGGTCAACAGAGTGAGGGCCTTGATGAAGGAGAATGGTGTACAGAAGGAGCCTGGATGCAGCTCGATCGAGGTGGATTACAAGGTACATGAGTTTGTTGTGAGTGACTTGAGTCACCCTAAGAGCGAAGAGATATACTCGATGTTGGAGGAGTTGAATGGATTGCTCAAGGCTCATGGTTATGTGCCACAAACCGAGTTGGTGCTGCATGACTTAGAGGAAGTAGAGAAAGAGAGAGCAATCGGGGTTCACAGCGAGAGGCTGGCAATTGCTTTTGGGCTGATCAGCACTAAGCCAGGGACGACAATTAAGATTGTCAAGAACCTCCGGGTCTGCACAGACTGTCATACCGTCACTAAGCTTATCTCGAAGATCACAGGGAGGAAAATTGTTGTGAGGGATAGGAATAGGTTTCACCATTTCATTGATGGATCGTGTTCGTGTGGGGATTATTGGTAGCTCCAGTTCATAGCTCAGAGCTGAATGGTAACTCCTTTGCATGTGTTTATATAACTTTTAGTTGAAGCCCTTCGCATGAAACGAAATTTGATCACACTCTTGCAATGCTTCAATGGCTCTATGCTTTTACTTTTCATTAACCAGCTCGAGAGTTTTACAATGACACTATTGTATTACAAGTAATCTGTCTAGTTTATGGGTACTAAATTACCAAATCTAATTGTTGGTAATTGATTCGACCACTCTCAAGTTAACCCTTAAGGTGATTTTAATTTTACAAGCTTCAGAGGACCTGCAAAACGAAATAAAAATAGGAAATTGCTAGCTTAGGAAAACTTTGAGAGGTTACGTACTAAATGATCATGCACTATATAATAATAGTAAAGACCTCTAGATTGTTGTGTATGGCTCTGAAAATTCGCGAAGAAGGTAATTGCTTCTCTCTGTAAATGTCATGGTAATTGCTTCTCTCTGAAATGTCTCCTTACTATCTACCCACCATATTCACTGATCCCTCATGTCATTTGGCATTCCCATATTAGCACAAATTTGATTCACAGAGTACATCTGATCAATTTACTCCCAAGTGATGTTTCTTCTAAAATCTAAACTCAGGTGTCTAACTCCCTAACACTGACTCGTACAATCTGCCATAGTTATGTCTTGTTGCTCAGCCAACATATGTAGTGCAGGAAATAGTGTAGCTGAAGTGTGATGAGTTACTGCAAATAAGAAATGGGGAAAATAACCAGAATTGTAAGCTTAAGCGCGTGCCTTCTTTGGTGTGTCGTCTACTCCTGCTTGTTGCTTTATTATTTGGGGTATTTATTGGTTTGTCCCTCAAATCTTTATATATTATGATTTTGTCCCTCAAATCTCATAAATTATATCAATTTAGTCCCCCTCTCTAAATTTCTCTAACACAGTTAAATATTTGACCATTTTACCCCTCTTTTCCTCTTCTATTTTCCTCCTCTCTTCTTCTTCTCTCTTCCTCCTCTCTCCTTTTCTTCATTATTTCTCCTATCTTCCTCCTCTCTTCTCCTTCTCTTTTTCGCCTCTCTTCTCTTTCTCCTATTTTGGAGTTAATTCACATTTTAAATTCATATAGGAAGATAGAAGAAGAAAAGTAGAAGAGAGGAGGAAGAAAGAAGGAGAAGAGAGGAGGAAGATAGGAGAAATAATGAAGAAAATGAAAAGAGAAGAGGAAGAGAGAAGAAGAAGAGAGAAGGAAAATAGAAGAGGAAAAGGGGGGTAAAATGGTCAAATATTTAACTGTGTTAGGAAAAGTTAGAGAGGGGGATTAAATTGTTGTAACTTATGAGATTTGGAGGACAAAATCCTAAATATGAAGATTTGGGGATAAAATCATAATATATAAAGATTTGAGGGACAAACTAGTAAATACTCCTTATTATTTTCAATAGAATGTATAAAGATTCTAACAACAGTTTTCTTCATGGAACATACTTTTTTGAGGAAGTTTTTTTTTCTTGGGAATATGGGCTTTGCATTTAGCAAGTACAGTGAATTGATAATGTGCAAAAAAAAAAAAAAAAAGAGTATTTGGAGTTGTAGTACTTTTTTCTGTTTGCAAAATTCCGTTAACTGCTTATCTAAATTTAACCTGTTCCTTTGAATCGTATTAATGTGCTCTTTTGGGAGCTTATCTTCACCAAGGTAAGAGTGGACTATGTCAGTTGGGGCAAGTCTAGTGTAATTGTGTTGGATTAAATATGGAGATAAATAGATGCTTTCATCTATCTTCAAACCTTTTGGGGATGTTTCAATTAAAAATTGGATCTATGGGACATCTGAACTGTTTCATCCGACCACAGATAGAGTACTTTGATACTTTTATCCAATGTTTAAAATAGCGATAACGTTTTGCCTCTGTTAGGTTATGTCGGATATAGCGTAACGCATAACGTAAGTTATGCAATTTCCTATTTATTTAATTAAATATAAATATAAAACTGTATAAAATAATTTTTATAAATTAAAAAATAAATTTAAAATATCTAAAAAAGAATATAAAATTATTTTGTAATACATAATCTATTCTAATTTTATATTAAGTTTTATAATAATTTTTACATTTCTCTTCATAAATTATATTGAGTCTGAACCCGTAATTGCAGTTATTATTTAAACAAGAAACAAGACTCTAATTTTTATTTCAATTCCAATTATTATCATTGTTGTAATTTATTTTTTGTAATATTCAATTTATCTTAATTGTAATTGTTGATTTCAGTTCAGTTAAAAATTCAATAGAATTAACAACCGGAAAGAAATTACAACAAGCGAATAAGGAAATAATCGCAAATTAACAAGTTAACAATTCACAAGCAATCAAACAAGTCAACAACTAATCAAGTAAGCAAATTACAGCAATTTCCTAATAATCAAAATAATAATTAACAACAATAGAGAAATTACTTTAAAAAAATAATTGTAAATAACGTAACATAACGTAATTTAACGTAACGTTACATAATATAACATAAAATAATATTAAAAAAAACGTACTGTTATGGTGCACTGAGTTATTTCCAATTGTTATGTAGCGCTGAATTTCCGTTAGATTACGTAACACAATATAACAGATTTCATAACGCGTTATTTTCAACATTGCTTTTATCTATCTATTTTTGGACATATGTGTTCGCCGCAAAAGTTTCTTTGCTTTCTCTCATTGAATTAACTTAAATTACAATAAAAGTGAACAAGATGAAAAAGAGAACAAACGATAGGATTTTATATTTCAATCTCTCTCTTTTACAATGATTTGTGTGGGATCTGTGGCGATAGGATCTGTCAAGCAGCTCCTTTGGACGGTCGAACGTCGAGCTCTTCTCTCTTGAAGATATCGGCCGACTGTAGACGATCTTCTTCGGTCTTTCCCAAACTCAAGGCTCTGTGCGTAACTTGAATTGCCAAAGGATCCAAAAGAAGACCTCAGATGCCAAAAAGAAGACCCGTAGGGTTTCACCAAGAAAGTATTTATATCCCCAGGTTAATTTGAGAGTTTCTATCTAAATAGAATTCCCTCTCATCAAGGATTCCAATCAAATATTTAATATCGATTTAATCTCTTGACTTGAAATTCTGATTGGATTTGATTTAGGTATTTAGATAAGCCCAAATCATAATCTCAATCAAATTGAGATTCTGGTTATCTGCTCACGCGGAGTTTTAATCACATCAAAACGCGGCACTAAATAACCAGAATGCGGAGCTACCGCGGAGCTATTGATCATCTCCGCGTTTCACTCAAACGCGAGGCTAATACTAGCCAGACGCGGGGCTGAGGAGTTAGCTCCTCGTTCTGTTGTGGAAAATCCTTTTAACTTAGAAATTTTCACTGCCAACAGAACCCTCTCCAAAGTTTTCAAAATGGTTTAGAACTTAGCAAATTTTGAAATACTTTGGATCCTTAAACTGAAACGCGGAGTTAGAATACCAAGTCTATCTCGCGTTATGCTCGCCTACGCGGAGCTAATCAGCTTCACTTTTTCAGTGAAATGAGTAATTACTTCATTGATTACTCTGAATTTCTGCGCCGAATACCAAGCGACGGAAATCTTATTTAAATAGAGCCCTTGGCTCATCTTCTTCTTCATTGGAAAAGTTTGAAGAATCCGGAGCTCCGGCGATCGAGTGACCATGTCGGCGAACAATCTTCGACTGATCTTTCCTCAATTCTCCATTTAGGATGTTGCTCCAGAAGAGTACGACTTCATGCTCGTTGGTCATGGAAATAGACACAACGACGAATCAGTCTATGCAGCGATTATTTGAAGGTAAAAACTTTAACTTTCGGTCTTCTTAGAACCATTCTGGAATGTTTTGGCTCAGTTTTAACCGGCCAATTGTTTATTTCACCGGCGAGATCGCTGTTCTTCGGCCATAAGGCTTGAAGGAGAAGGAGAAGTCAGAGAGGAACTCTGATATTTCTACGCGAAGTTATCGCGTCATCCTCACGCTTAAAACGCGGGCTATTAAAGAGAAGGAAAAGGCAGAGAAAAACTCTGTTCTTCCTTTACGCGAAGTTATTGCGTCATCCTCTGCGTTTTAAAACGCGAGGCTATTTCTGTACGCGGGGTTATCCTTAGCTCCGCATTTTTGTACTTAGAGGATTTTCCAAGTTTTGTCGAATTCCTAATTCTTCTTTTGCAGTGAACCAAATTCGGTCTGATGACTTGCTGATATCTCTAGGCAGCGTGGAGTGTAGCTTTTCCCTGATATATCCTCAAAGGCTGGCCGTGCACCGATCTTCATCAGCAAAAGTAACCCTAAGGAAGCCAGAAGCATATGCTTTACAACATAGTTGCAGGTTTCAAGCTCTGGCTCCTAAGGTAAACTTTTGAAGGAGTTACAAGAACTCTGCGACAGCCCATTAAGTTTTCTTGAGGATCATTTATGTTAGATGACAATCTCTGTTGCTTTCCAAAGCGATAGAGATGATCATCTAGGGCCTGTAGCATGTTGAATTCAACTTGTGCATCTTCATTAGGATTCTTGTAGCAGTATCTTCAGATGATCCACTAAGAACTTTAAACAGATCATAGTTGACATTTGCAGAGGAGATCTTTCGCATGTGAACCAGGAAATTTCAACACTCCATGGAGGAGACTCGTTGTCGGGTTATTGATGAGTCGATGAATAGGTTGAAACTTTTTGGGAGAGCTATAACTCTCTCTTCTTCTGTAACCTTTTACTTCATGAATAAAGATAATTCTTTTTCTCTTTATCTGTTGGCTTCAAGAATTTTGCTTGCTCAACAAATAGATGGTTCATAGTTTCTGTAAAACAATCCAAGGCTCATCTGCGTAATTTAGACTGTTAGTACCGATCGGGTTATAATTATTAACCTCGGTAAAGCCCATTAAATAGAGCTCAGTGATAGTTTGGTGAAGATGTTTAAACACTTACACCAAGATGATCGGGTAAGGATCATTTTCTTAGACGGAGGCGCCTAATTGCACATGCCTTAGAGTTTGATGGAGGCAGCTCAAGGCTCTCATGCGTAACTTGAACTGCACATACCAAGATGATCGTGTCATAATCATCAGATTTTGGCAGAGGCGCCTAATTGCACATGCCTGGTCCAAGTGCTCTCACGCGTAACTTGAACTGCACATGCCAAGATGATCGTGTCATAATCATCAAATTTCGGCAGAGGCGCCTAATTGCACATGTCTGGTCCAAGTGCTCTCATGCGTAACTTGAACTGGGCACACCACGATGGTCGGGTTAGGATCCATCAAATTTAGGTCAGAGGCGCTCAATTGCGCATGCCTAAGAAGAAGACTGGAGGCGGTTCGTAGTTTGAACTGGGCACACCAGATTTAGGTCAGAGACGCTCAATTGCGCATACCTAAGAAGAAGTCCAAGCGCTCAATTGCGTAACTTGAACAAGTGGAGGCGGTCCAAGGCTCTCTCGCGTAACTTGAACTGGGCACACCACGATGGTCAAGTTAGGATCCATCAAATTTAGGTCAGAGGCGCTCAATTGCGCATGCCTAAGAAGAAGACTGGAAGCGGTTCGTAGTTTGAACTGGGCACACCAGATTTAGGTCAGAGGCGCTCAATTGCGCATGCCTAAGAAGAAGACTGGAGGCGGTTCGTAGTTTGAACTGGGCACACCAGATTTAGGTCAGAGACGCTCAATTGCGCATGCCTTAACAAGTGGAGGCGGTTCATAATCCGAACTGGGCACACCAGATTTAGGTCAAAGGTGCTCAATTGCGCATGCCTAAGAAGAAGACTGGAGGCGGTTCGTAGTTTGAACTGGGCACACCAGATTTAGGTCAGAGGCGCTCAATTGCGCATGCCTAAGAAGAAGTCCAAGCGCTCAATTGCGTAACTTGAACAAGTGGAGGCGGTCCAAAACTTTCTCGCGTAACTTGAACTGGGCACACCACGATAGTCGGGTTAGGATCCATCAAATTTAGGTCAGAGGCGCTCAATTGCGCATGCCTAAGAAGAAGACTGGAGGCGGTTCGTAGTTTGAACTGGGCACACCAGATTTAGGTCAGAGGCGCTCAATTGCGCATGCCTAAGAAGAAGTCCAAGGCTCAATTGCGTAACTTGAACAAGTGGAGGCAGTTCAAGGCTCTCTCGCGTAACTTGAACTGGGCACACCACGATGGTCGGGTTAGGATCCATCAAATTTAGGTTAGAGACGCTCAATTGCGCATGCCTAAGAAGAAGACTGGAGGCGGTTCGTAGTTTGAACTGGGCACACCAGATTTAGGTCAGAGGCGCTCAATTGCGCATGCCTAAGAAGAAGTCCAAACGCTCAATTGCGTAACTTGAACAAGTGGAGGCGGTCCAAGACTCTCTCGCGTAACTTGAACTGGGCACACCAAGATTTAGGTCAGAGGCGCTCAATTGCGCATGCCTAAGAAGAAGATTGGAGGTGCGTACTTCCAGGGATATCAAGTATAGTATTTCTTCAGAAATTTGCCATTGATCGGCATCATCATCCTGTCGCCATTCTGATTCATTAAGCGATAGGCTCCACTGGAGTATACAGTCTCCACAACAAATGACCCTTCCCACTTGGGTTCAAATTTACCCTTAGTTTTGTGGGTTAGCACTATTGGCCTTTTAACAGCCAGAACCAAGTCTCCTTATTTAAAGGTCCTTGGTTTAACGTTCTTATTGAACATTTGTGAGATTCGGGCTTAATACAACTCAATTTGTTGTTGAGCCCTGAGACGTTTTTCATTCAACGCCTCTAGTTCTTTCAATCTTTGTTGATAGCACTCTTCTATCGTCATCTTTGTGGCTAAAGCCACTCTTAATGAAGGAATCTAAATTTCGAGAGGCAAGACGGCCTCGCTTCCATAGACCAAAGAGAATGGGGTAGATTTTGTAGGGGTGCGAAAAGCCCACAGGCACTCTCCTAGCTTCTCATCCCAATCCCGTTTATTGGAAGAGACGAACTTCCGAAGGACTTTAATAATCGTCTTGTTGAAGGCTTCGGCCAACCCAATAGCTGTGGGGTTATATGGCGTTGAAGCAATATCTTTGATTCTGAACTTATTGCAGAATCTGGAGAATCCCTGACTGATGAATTGTGGTCCATTATCATGAATGATCCGTCGGGGGATGCCAAAATGGTAAATGAGATGATGCTTGATGAACTTGATCACATCCGTCGTTTTCACCACTTTCATGGGCACGGTTTCAGCCCATTTTGAAAAATAATCGGTTATTGCAAGAAATAAACCGATGTCCTCTGGATGACGGGGGAGTTATAGGCCCCACAATATCCATTCCCCATGCCTCAAATGGCCAACTAGTAACAGTATTGTGTAAGTATTCTGGGGGTTGATGAATAAAATTAGCGTGAACTTGGCATGCATGGCACCGTTTAAAGCGTATGCCATTACTTCCGTGATCATGTTCGGCCAGTAGTATCCTAGCCTTCTTATGCGGTCTCCGAGTTTTGGACCGGGCTGATGAGCTCCACATACTCCATCATGTGTTTCCCTCAGCACTTCTTCTGCTTTTGATATGCAGCGTAGCAACAGACCATCTCTCGACTTTCTATACAAAATCTGAAGCTTATGGTCATAATAAAATCTCTGGGCCTTCCTCTTTATCGAGGTGGCTTCCTTTGGATCATCTGGTAATATCCCATGTAAAACATAATCCACAAACGGAAATCACCAATCACGGGGCTCCAAAGTTAAGCCTACTTGGTATACTTCTTTATTCTGAAAAACAGTATCTGGATGGAGAAACTCTCTGCTACCAATGGTGATGCTTTTTGCTTCACCTGGCAGGATTGCCAATGTCGCGGCTAATGCAGCAAGAGCATCTGCAGAAATATTCTCATTTCGAGATATATGAGAGATGTAAAATTGTTCAAAATATCCAGCTAGTTCAATGACTAGCTGGTGATAGGGGATGAGGGCTTCATGTCTGACTTCATACTCACCCGTCATCTGATTGACGATGAGTTTAGAGTCTCCATATGCCTCTAAATAATTCACCCCCAGTTGCAGAGCTATTTTTAAGCCGACAATGAGTGCGTTGTATTCTGTCACATTATTCGTGCACGGTTCTGTTAATGAGTAACCGTTAGGTAATATATGTTTATGTGGGGATATCAGCACAACCCCCACTCCAGCAGCAGATCGTCTGGCAGCACCATCAAAGAACATTTGTCATGGTTGTTCCTTGCTAACTGTGTTAACCTCTGACGTCTGTTTGGAATTAGACCAGATTGGATGGTCTGCTAAGAAATCGGCAATTGTCTGTCCCTTCATTGCTTTTTGAGGAACAAAGTGTATGTCATAGGGTGACAGTAGCAGGGCCCATTTTGCTAATCGGCCATTTAAGGATCCCGGCTCGTCATCAGAATTTTCAGGAGATTAACCCGTGATATGACATGAATTGTTTGCCCAGAAAGATAGTCTCGCATTTTCTGAATAGCGAATACTATGGCTAAACATTCCTTTCAATCGGGGTATACCGCTGTTCGGCCCCGATCATTATCCTGCTTAGATAATAGAGGGCATGTTCATGGCCGTGCTCATTATATTGAGCAAGTAATGCTCCTAAGGCATTATCCATGGCCCTTACATATATAAGGAAGGGCTGTCCAGGGACTGGTGCCATAAGAACGGGAGGTTTGGTGAGATATTCTTTAAGGTCATCAAATGCCTGTTGACATGTCTCATCCCATACAAAAGAAATCTCCTTCTTCATAAGTCTAGATAACGGCTGGCATTGTCCAGATAGGTTGGAAATGAAGCGTCGAATATAGGCGAGCTTCCCTTGTAACCCCCTTAATTCTTTAAGATTGCGGGGAGGCGGCATCTCGCTAATTGCTTTTACCTTTTTAATGTCGAGGAAAATTCCTTTTGAAGTTATTATGAACCCAAGAAATTTCCCACTCGACACCCCCATAAATGACTTAGTGGGATTCATTTTTAAATGATGTTTCCTCATGAGATCGAAGACCATTCTTAAGTCCTGAAGATGGTCCCCTTTACTTTTACTTTTGACCGCCAAGTCATCCACGTAGCACTCTACCGTCTTGCGCAGGTGTTCTTTGAATATAGTGCTCATCGCACGTTGGTAGGTAGCACCGGCGTTCTTTAATCCGAACGGTATCACCGTGTAACAGTATACCCCCAGCGGTGTTCTGAAAGCTTTATACTTTTCATTATCTGGGTACATCTTGATCTGGTTATAACCTGAGAAGCCATCCATGAAAGACATCCTCTCGTAACCACAAGTATTGTCAATCATCATGTCGGTGATGGGAAGTGGAAATTCATCCTTAGGACATGCAGCGTTCAGATCCCGAAAATCGATGCATATCCGGATTTTGCCGTTCTTTTTACGAACCGGTACTATGTTAGCCACCCAATCAGAGTGCTGTTCTTCACAGATGAATCCGGATTTTATAAGTTTGTTGACCTCAGCAACTATTGCCTCCATCAATTCCGGCCGAAAACGCCTTTGCTGTTGTTTAACAGGTTTGGCGTCTTCTTTAATATTTAACCAGTGTGTGGCAATTTGAGGGTCAAGCTCGGGCATGTCTTCATAACTCCATGCGAACACGTCAATATACTCTTTAATAAGAAATATAAGTCCCTCATTTTCTAATGGGGTTAGCGTGTCGCTTATGAAGATGGGTTTCGGGTTTTCTTCCGTTCCCATGTTAACTTGAACTAATTTGTCTTCAGTGGGCGGGTCACGCTGTTCAAAGCGGACATCCCAGAGAGTGTCCATATGCTTAGCCCAAGAATCATCCTGGACATCAATTGGTTTCTCATCGCTTTCTGATGCGGCTGAAACCATATTGGCCATCAAGGACTGAAACCAGGCGCCGGTACTTTGATCTGAATCATGATTGGGTGAAGATGTATCTTCCTTGGCCGAAGAACTTTCTTCTTGTCCGGAGGGTGATGAGGGAGGAGTAGACACATAGCCCAACCCCCTGCGAGTCTTCTGATAATAATCAGGGCTCTTTCCTCTTGGTCTGAACGAGGGTATAAGATTCCGTCGCCCTTTTCCAAAGTTTAATCCCGATTTCTGGGTAAAATTATAACCCATCTTCTCCATCATTTGCCGGGATTTTTGTTCATACAGGTGAAATTGGGGTGATATTTGTTCATCACTTTCACTGCTTTGTCTTCGCCGGGGTAACGTAATTACCCTGCCGAACATAATCGGCCTTTGGAATCCTCGTCGAGGAGGCACTTCGAAGTAGTGACCTTTTTCCTCAACTATTTTAGACCGAGAGAGGAGAGATGACCTAAGTGGCAAATGATATGCCGCCAGAATTTCAAGTTCGGATAGGCCATCCACTTCAGTGGAAGTACAAGAGGGTTCAGACTCAGTAGTTACAGCATGCTCATAGACTAACTTCATATTCTCATTAATAACCCATTCACTCTCTATTACATTGGTTATATTATCACTAAGACTGAAACTAAAATCTAAGTGAGGGTTAATTTCATAGTCACCCCCATCGTCTTCTTTAGGAACCTCATATTCAATATCTGCTTCATTGCCACTGTCATCGGGCTCTTGAAGCTTGCTGCAATCATCATTGGAGACTTCATGGGATGGTTTATAAAGCGCAGTATCTGTGAAGTAATTCTCCAGCCCTTTGAATGGTTGCTTATCGGCAATTAGTGTCCGGACTTCTCCTTCCTCATCGCAATATTTCATGCATTGGTGAAGAGTCCACGGGACTATCATGTGAGCGTGGATCCAAGGCCGTCCCAATAAAATATTGTAGGAGGTATCTGCATCAATAACGTAGCATGTAGCCTCCGTCCTCAAATCCCCGATTTGACATCGGAGTCGGATTTTTCCAAGGAGACGGCTATTATTGGCATTAAACCCGTATATCATTGTATTGGTTGGTGTCAGACGATGGAGGGAAATCCCTAATAGCTGCATCAACCTTCTGGGTACGACACTTAGCGCAGAACCCTGATCAATCTGAATCCGGTCCACCTTTGTGGATCCGACGTATCCGGTGAAATATAAAGACCTGTTATGCTTTATATTCCTCACCTGCATATCTTCTGGAGAGAAGACAATTTGTGGGACCTGCCTCCTCACTTGGTGACAGCGGGGACAAGAGTCCTGTTCTTCATTGGCCGGCTCGACTATCTGAGCTAAGAATGACTCAGAGTCTGCCAAGGCCTCTCTTAACGCTTCACGTGTTGATTTTGATAATCTCAACAATTCATAAAGCGTTACTCGCGCCGGAATGTTGGCCAGCTGAGCAATTATGTCAAATTTGAAGGTAGACTCCTTGTCTCCTTCATCTCTAATAGGATTCTTCTGGAAACGAAGTCCTTTCTGCTTTGCGGGTTTTGCAAGCTCCGCATATATGTCTTTCGGATCTACTCTAGTGTAGTCCTTAAGATACGTCTTCCCAGATCGAGTACCGAAAGGGCCTGCCCCATCTTGATGAGTGGCCATAGTTTCGGACTCTTCTTCAGAATCTGTGAAGGCTCCCGAAGCTATATATTCTTCCTTTATTTCCGCGAAAATGGCATTAACAGTCCGCTTCTTCTCTTGACCCCCTGCAGTAGTCCACTGCTCATCCTCTAGCAAATCGGGGTGAACCCACATAACTTCCCCCTTTTGGGTTGTCACGGGGATAAGTCCTTCATGGGCTTTGTTGTGAGGATCAAGGTTCTTTGTAACCATCTTACCTTTTGGGATTGGGGTCACTCCTGTGGGGAACTCATGGGTTCCAACCACTATGGTTGTCATATTGGTAGTGACCTTCTTCTGCTCTTCCTTAAGCGTCAGAACTCCAGCTTCTATTAGTGTTTGGATTCTGTTCTTAAGGGGGTAACAATCCCTAGTAGGGTGCCCAATATTCCGGTGATAGAGACAATAATTGGGGTTGTTGGTCTTACCAGCGTCCTCCGATTTTCTATTCTCTGGAAGTTTAGCATTCCCTTCCTCTGGAGTAGGTGAAAGATGATAGGCATCTGTTCCGCCTTGAAAGTATAATTCTTCTCCTGCTGAGGTTTATTTTGCCTTGTGCCCTGCTGATTTTGGGGCTTCGGCTTTGGTGGAGGGTTTGTCTTCTGAGGAGCAGTTTCTGATGCCATCACCGCTTTTCCTTTATTCTTATTGCTGCTATTTTTGGTATATGGCTTATTACCCCCAGTACTTCTTGATCCACGAGATTCTTCAACTCGACGAATCGAGTCCTCAGCTTGCTCTCCCTGTTTGATCAAATCTCTCCATGTCTTAGACTCTACGGCTCCCATCTTTAGGAGCACATTGGTCTTAAGATTGTGTCGACAAGTCTCGACTAGAGTTTTCTGGACCATTCCATGTTTGCAATGCACGGACTTCTCCCGGAACCTTTCTATAAAATCCTTTACCGTCTCTTGTTCCCCTTGCTTAGTTGCAAGGAGGGAATGAACCGTAATCTCGGTATCATCCTCGAAAAAACGTGAGAGAAATAATTTCTCCACATCTAACCAGGTATTAATAGTACCTGGGGGCAACTGCATGAACCAAGTAAAGGCAGGTCCTCGCAAAGTACTTGTAAATATATTGGTCATAATCGGGTCATTACCCATCAAGTGTCCCGCTTGGGACAAGAAGTAATATATGTGTTGACTGGGCGATCCCTTCCCGTCATATGACTCTAATTTGAGCGGCTTATACTTCTGAGGGTATGGTATCACATCCCATTCAAGCGGATATGGCCTCGAGACTCCTGCCTCTTTCAACTCCTTTTTACGCATCAGCGTTTCGAGTTGACTTTGTAATTTTTCTATTTTCTCTCCATGTGGATCATGAAAAGAGAATTTATCCTCGTCCTCGTGCATCGAGTGGGCTTTCTCCTCCTGTTCTTCTTCATTCAGAGTTTCTTTGCCCTTTTTGGCATTATTCTCAACAAACTTTGAGAGCATCCCCTTAAGATCTTCAATCGTCTTTTGTTGCTCTCGAATCATTCTTTCTTGAGCTTCAAATCTCTGATTGATATCATCAGATTTATCTGCCATGTGCGATGCTGACTTCTGTAGCCGAGATGACGTAGAGGATGGAGGCGAAGCTATAGCTGAATTATCACTGTCCTAGTCGTAAGAACCCCTCTCAAGCCTCTTATAATTTCGAGGCGGGACGGCTCCTGATTTAAGTCGAGTGACATGAGGAGGTTCTTCATCGCTCGATCCCGAATCATCATCCGTCTCTACAATCTTTTTCCCTTTCCCCACCATATTGGAGGTCACAGCTCTCCATTCTTTTAGGGAAGTGGTTCTTGTTTTCTTAGTAGGGTTCTTGTCCGATTCGGTTAATCGGTCGAACATAGATACCCTGCTCTTACTGTAGCCGCAGTTGTCCATCACAGCAGATACTGCTGTCATAAGCTGCTGGCAATGACAGACAGGTTCAGCTTGAAGTTGGTCTATACCTCTCTTCCTGGACAGATACTCCCTAAGGTCAACGCCTTTAGCTATGGAGTCGTGGGATCCATTCAACTTTTGAGAGGGTCTAGTAACCCACTGAAGCTTCTTAGGATTACTGGAGTCCAGTTCTAGTCTCCTGACGCGAGGATCAGCCCTGATTCTGCAGTTGGATGGATCCACGCGGAGCTTAGAAGTAGCTTCGCGTCTTATCTCGCGGGGCTGAAGAATAGCTCCGCGTTTTGCCACGTTAGCCTCGCGCTTCTCGCTGGTTTGGCGTGTCTTCAGAAGTCTAGCTTATGGAATAATAGCCCCGCGCAAAGGAAAGTTCTTGCACGCTGGCTTATCTTTGTGATTAATGCAAATCATAGTTTCGCGCTTAGCACAATTTTTACGACTGACAACTATTTGCCAATCATCCTCGCGTTCCTCGCGAGTATCAGAAATCTTGCGTTTATTGCAAGTATTACTGGCCTCACGTTTATCGCTTGGCTCAGTATTAGCCTCGCGTGGATAATCATATGCTGGCTTTGAAGAATTTTTATACTCGCGTTTCTCGCGAGTGTCAGAAATCTTGCGCTTCTCGCAAGTATTACAAGCCTCGCGTTTCTCGCTTGGCTTAGTATCAGCCCCGCGCGGAAAATCACACGCTGGTTTTAAAGAATTTTTATACTCGTGTCTCTCGCGAGTGTCAGATATCTTGCGACTAGCGCAAATTTTACTGGCTTCGCGTCTCTCGCTAAGCTCAGTAATAGCCTCGTGTGGAATATCACACGCTGACTTTTCCTTGCTTTTAAGGCAAGTTGTAACTTCGCGTTTAGTGCAATAGTGACTGGTCTCGCGATTAGCGCGAGCCAGTTTGCGAGGGACAATAGCATCGCGTCCATTAACCTCGCGTCTAAGGCGGGCTTTGAGGGCTTTACGCCTCGCTCTCTGATTCCGATTTCGGAGTTGGGTTCTGGTCAATCCAATTCCCAGGTCTTCTTCGGCAGTAGGAAGCTCATCCTCTGCTAGGATTTCCTGTCCGAGCATCGGCACTATAGCCGCAGTCTCTAAGGATCCCCGTCTCTCGGTGGATACATTTTTACCCGTTGCTCGGGTATTGGAGCGCATGCGACGATAGTGTCGCGTTTCGTCCAAGTCACCTGATTCAGAGGAGAGGAACTCCTCGTACTTCTGCTGATCGATTTCGACAACCAGCGTGTCTACTTCGAATCCGATCATGTCAATGTCCGATTGCGCCACAATCTCTTTATCAGTGAAAGAGATGGCTCCCACTGTGGTCGCCAGTTTGTTCACCGCAAAAGTTTCTTTGCTTCCTCCCATTGAATTAACTTAAATTACAATGAAAGTGAACAAGATAAAAAAGAGAACAAACGAGAGGATTTTATATTTCAATCTCTCTCTTTTACAATGATTTGTGTGGGATCTGTGGCGATAGGATCTGTCAAGCAGCTCCTTTGGACGATCGAACGTTGAGCTCTTCTCTCTTGAAGATATCGGCCGACTGTAGACGATCTTTTTCGATCTTTCCCGAACTCAAGGCTCTGTGCGTAACTTGAATTGCCAAAGGATCCAAAAGAAGATCTCATATGCCAAAAAGAAGACCCGTAGGGTTTCACCAAGAAAGTATTTATATCCCCAGGTTAATTTGAGAGTTTCTATCTAAATAGAATTCCCTCTCATCAAGGATTCCAATCAAATATTTAATATCGATTTAATCTCTTGACTTGAAATTCTGATTGGATTTGATTTAGGTATTTAGATAAGCCCAAATCATAATCTCAATCAAATTGAGATTCTGGTTATCTGCTCACGCGGAGCTTTAATCGCATCAAAACGCAGTGCTAAATAACTAGAATGCGGAGCTAACGCGGAGCTATTGATCATCTCCGCGTTTCACTCAAACGCGAGGCTAATACTAGCCAAACGCGAGGCTGCGGAGTTAGCTCCGCGTTCTGTTGTGGAAAATCCTTTTAACTTGGAAATTTTCACTGCCAACAATAGTACCTGAATAATTATAGCTGACAGACAGTGAGTCTGTTTTGACTCATCAAATAACTAAAGAAGGAAAATCACCTCTGAAGGTGCTGAGCAAGTTGAGGTGGCAACTTTCTTACAGGCAAGTGAAAGAGTAAACTACTGATATATTCTCTCTATTGTGGTGTCCATGGGACTGTTAATGGAACTAAAATACCAAATGTCTATACTTTGTTCTTTCTTCAGGGCATAATTTAGAGGCAACGGGAAGTTCCATAGTCGAAACCACTTGGCTTATTCTCTTACCTTACGCATTAGCTGCTTGTTTTCCTTGGAGATACCGATACATGAATAAACTCTTGATTGTCAGCTTAACTCTTCTTATATTATCAGCAATGGGCACGAGCACGAAAGTTCACCTATTTCAGAAAGAAAATGATAAATTTTCTTATTCTTGCTGGCATTTCTGTTTTTCTTGAAGCAATAATGCATTACTTTATGTATAAAAAAAATTAAAGATATTGTTACGAAGATAGAGCCATTAAGACCTTGGTAATTATGGTTGTTTGCAGTATGTTCTGTAATATACTGGAATGATGTGGAGATTATTGGAACACATATTATCTATTAAATTCGTGTGTTAAAAATGCTTTCTTTTAGATGATCAAAGTCAGTGTTACATGGTTTATCAGAGTATTCCATACTCTGAAGCATTTGAAGAATGACTCAGGTTTGCACAGAATTTTTTGTTTCATAACCTCAAAATTGATAACAAAATATTTTGAATTTATCCATGTATATTAGGTACTGCAAGTACCTTTTATTTGTTCCTCTCTTAGAAGTGTTGCAGAAATGTCTGCGATTGAATAAAAAGCTCTACGAACGAATGGATTGAATCGAATTGGAAAATGGAAAGATTTGTACAAATTATACGTTTCATCACCACTTTGTAGAAAATCATTAGGTATGAATATATCAGATACCTGTGACTCGATTGGTGAAATAGTCTCTCTCTCCAAATAAAAAATAAGTTTTTTTTTTACCGGCGCACAAAGAAAATATTCTGTTGTGAATGAATAAGATATTGAGGAATTGTCCATATGTAAGATCTGTTGGGTTTGTGTCTCGCATCCGTTGAGTATTCAGATGTGACTAAGGATCATAAGGAGTCCCAATTGGAAAATGTGGAGATTGGAATAAATGTGCTAGGGCTTAGTTAACATAGTGACTGACTGCTTCCTTCCCAATTTTAATTTAGGATTCAACTAGCAAAGGTGGTAGTGATTTACCAGCCAATTAACATCATCAGTCTTTGTCTCCTTGAATTTGTAATAAACATGTGAGA
The DNA here is from genome assembly GCA_036321105.1 of Dracaena cambodiana. Taxonomy (NCBI): domain Eukaryota; kingdom Viridiplantae; phylum Streptophyta; class Magnoliopsida; order Asparagales; family Asparagaceae; genus Dracaena; species Dracaena cambodiana. The sequence goes on from JAYEPQ010000012.1 coordinate 41,420,710, forward strand.
GGAGATAAATGCATTATCCTAAACAAATGGGAATTTTTTTTATTCTTTCTTGATAGGCATGTGGGCCAGTGCAGACGAGACCACATCAATAGTAGTAGCCTTCTTGTCATCTGTAACACTTCTAATCAGCAAGCCTCTTGAACAAATACACTTCTTATTGGACACATCAATCTGTAGGCTTCGGGTATTGTTATTAGTTTGATACGATATCTATTGATTCTTTGTTATACTTCTCTACTTGGGCATTGCTATTAGTTTGATACGTTATATACTGATTCTATATTGTACTTCTATATTTGTCAGTGTATATAAATTATGCTAGAAACCATAATTCAGCGTTATTAATAATCAATTCGACTTCTGATGAATCCATCTTGAAATATATAACCCAAAATAAGATTCTAACTTTGGGATCATTATTTTTTTTTTCTAGATTATAATAATTTTCTCAAAAATTTTAAATAAAATCCAAAATCCAACAAATACCTGGGCATGATCGACAATTAATCAAAATTTTGATGCAAAACTTGAATTCTATAACTCCAAATAATATTTTGTTTTTGGAGTTGTTGTTTTTCCATTTTTTATGATTTTTTGTAGAATTTTGTGATAAAGGCCCAAACGACAAAATATCCGATTTATGACTTGTCGATTCAATTTTTTATTATTTCTATCTTATAAACCATACATCCAACACTTTTATTCGAGTTAGAAGAGTACCAAATACCAAATTTACAAGTGCCACTAACATATTGATAATTTGTTTTACAACATTTAATAGGACATTTTGGGATTTACTTCGAGTTTAGCACAAACTACAATAAATATTTAGTCTAATTGCAGTCAAGTATAACATACTACCAATCATAATTTGATAAAGTGTGTGTTCTATAGGAAGTTATGCTCATAGGTGCTTTTAGCATGCTTAGCATTTTCTAGACCAGATCATTTTACAAGATTTTTAACATATTTTGATTGAGATAGAAAGACATCATTTGATCTCTGATTAATTTGTAAGCCTAAAAATTTTAGGTCATCCAAAAGACTTATTTCAAATTTCAGGCTCATCAAATAATTTCTTTCCCAAAGAATCAACAGAGCATCCAAAATGATATAATCAATAGAAATTTGCAAGACAAACATATCAGATCTAGTTCTCTTCAAAAAAAAATATTTTGTCCACACTACCTTGAGTACCTCTCATGCTCTAGGAGCTTATTTCAAACTATATACAAAGATTTTTTCGGTTAAAAACATGATCAAGAAACTGGTGAATTTTGAAAACCTTTAGATAGTGAAACACATACTGCTTCCTTCAAATATACATTCAGAAAATCACTTTTAACATCCATTTGATACAGTTTAAGGTTTAGAGTATATGTATAGAAATCAGCATACAAATCGACTCTAACCTAATCACATGTACAAAAGTTTCATCAAATCAATTCTTCCAACCTATATGTATCTTTGTGTGCCAAGTCATGCTTTGTTATGAAAATTTATTTCGTTCCAATGATATTTACATTAACAGTTTCTTCGATAAGTTCCCAAACATTATTCCTAACAAACTGATCTTGTTCCTCATTCATGCCCTTACCTAAAATCCATCTTGTAATGCACCATCAATATTTTTAGATTCGATCATGAAAAATATGGCACAAATTAATTATGCTTACCATGCTCTGAAATTTCTTTCGTGTTACTGCTAGAGCTGTGATATTTTATATTACTTGTGAAGTGGGATGATTAAGCCTTATATGTGAAGAGGGCTGAAGCTCAACTTCGGAATTGTCCTCCTCCTCCTCCTCCTTTTCATCAGACATCTTATTATGTATTTTCTTTTCTTCGTCTTTCATAGTTGTTGCGTATTGAAAAGAAGTGGATTAATCTTTTCATTACTTCCTTTTGGTTGTGCATGTTCAAATACAATTTAATCTATACAACATTAGAGTCATCAGAACAACTTGCATTATTAACAACCATATTAATAGGTTTCAATACAATTTTCATATCTAAATTATAAACATGATAAATTCTATTATTAAGAGTAATTAAGAAAGATACCTTCATGTCTTTCATGAGTCAAACTTACCATGTGTTTAGATCATGTAGAATATAACATTAACTTCCAAAAATGTGAGAATAGGAGAGTGATGGTTTCTTACATTTCCACAGCTTATATAGAATACATTTCGTACCTAGACACAAATATATTTTATTGATCAAGTACACTAATAAATTCACTGTCTCGGTCACAGAATTTCTAATGCACTTCCTTTGCGTGGGCAGCACTCTAGCTATTTCCTGCATAACTCTATTTTTGTTAAGAATTTTTTGGAGCAAAAAACTCATAACAAATACATTGGAAGTTGCAAAAATTTACAAATTTTTCATTGTCAAATTCTATTCCATGGTCACTTCTCATACCTTTAGCCACATCAACATTACTTTCTTTCTCAATTTGTAGTTTTAGGCATAGAGAATCAAGTATTTCAAAAGTTTCAATCTTTCATGCAAAAAGAATATCCAAGAAAATCTATAAATTTGTTTTGAATTATGAGAGAGAGATGGAAATGGGCTGACAGTTCATGCAAGTTACCTGAACTAAAGTTCATTTTCACTATCTCTAATAATCTTTTTTAAAAAATTTCTTTTGGATTATGATCTCGACTCCCTAGGGTTTACTCATATCCAATTTTTTAAGTTTTAGTTTTGATTTAGTCCTCCATCAATTTAACACAAAATTAACGGTTTTTACCGAATAAAACATTTTGCATGCACTTGATGAAATAGTAAATGAACTTCAAAATTTATGAAATTTAATCCGAAAGAAATTAAGTAGGTAGAGATAATAATTGTTAAAAAAATTTGAAGAAAAATCATTGAATCATTATAATTTTGCCGCTAGCTAGCTCACCTACAGTAATCATATATATATATTGTCCAAGCTTTCAGTTTCAATTTAATCCATCAAATCCATATGTATAAGTTTTAGCAAATTTAAAGCATGTGGACTATTCACTTTCTTGTGCGATGAATATTTAAGTTTTCCTAATAGACAAGGATTAAAAAAAAAAAAAAAATCCGTTTTAGTCAATTTTGAAATAAATCCTGAATAACTCAATAAGATTTTTAAAATTAGTATGTCCCAACTATTAATGCATACTTTAGTATCATTACTAATGAAGTTACATATTTTTGACTTACCTCGTGAGTGATATAATTCTATAGTAATTATTAGAGGTTCTCTGAGCTGTCATTACCGTCTCACCAAATTTGTTAACACCTTTGAGAAGTTTACCTTTAAGCCACGTTCGCACAGCTAATTTGTGCTAAGCAAGTTTGCCTTAAACCTGCACCATACAAAACATCATCATGTTTGGGCATGACGTTACATTCAAAAGTATCCCTTCCACAAATCTTGCCAGTTGCACCTCATCAAAAATCAAATTTTCTCCACCCTAATCTTTAAGAGAAATAAATAAAGTCATAGGGATTTTTACATATCTGTCCCTTAAATCTTTAAAAGTTAAAATTTAGTCTCTCAAATCTTTATATTTAGAAATCGGATCAGATCAGACCAGATCTATTCAGTGTCCAAACTAAAATTTTGGATTTTGAACTGATCTAAATTCCAAATTGTTCATTCTTAAAAAAAAAAAAAAAATCCAATTTGACCCAATGTACTTCGGATAGCCATGGACTTTTTGGACCTTCCCGTATCAAAAATCAAAAAAGAAAAAAAAAAAAACCCTATGAATGTTTTGATGGCCGGACTGGGTTTGGGCACCTCCCGCTGTGTTCACCACCAGCTCCACGACCTCCACCTCCAACGCCCCAACAACACCACCAACACCATCTCCAACTCCGGGATGAAATTTCCCCAATTATGTTTCAATTTTTTGTTAATTTCTTTTTCTAGATAAATTTAAAAAAAAAATAAAAACTGATAGTTTGTAGAATCAATGAAATTTCCCCTCAAATCACTTGCAAGTAGCGATCTTTCCCAGCAAATCGATCTCAATCTCGAAAATCCAGATAAAACTTTCCCAAAAAATTAAAGAAAGTTCACTCACGATGCATGTAGTGAAGTTGAGGACATGGAAATGCTTAGGGTCGAGGCTCCACCGTTGGAGCTTGACAGGCGGAGATCCGACAGCCAACGTGAGCTCCAGAAACTCTACAAATCGGATTGCATCGGTTGGGAAGGCTCATGGTGAAGAGATGCGATGGCTGCCATGGAGTTTTGATGGGTTGGTGGACTTTTGAATGAAGAATCGAGAAGAGGAAGGAGAGGAGCGGAGAAGAGACATCGTTGTGGGTCTCTTGAGAGAGTTTGGGAGAAACGAGTCGGCTTCGGGCGGAGAGTTGAGAGAGTTTGGACGGGTCTGGGCGGATTTGGTCACGTCCAAATCCAAGACTATTAGATAAAAAGTTCAAATGGCCTCAATCCAATATGGTTCAAAAGTAAAATGGACAGTCTAAAGTTCAGTCTTTTCGGGTCGGTCCAATTGGGCTTGGACTGGTCCGAGTCTATTCTCATCACTTAGTTCCGAAAGAGTAAATTATAGTAACTTAAAAGATTTGGGAGAATAAATTCTAAATATGAAGATTTAGGAGACTAAATTCTAATTTTTAAATATTTAAGGGACAGATACGTAAATACCTCAAAGTTTTATTGCCTGCATATGTCGGTAAATTCTATTTGCGCACTACATTTTACTCATGGTGCCCTAAATATCTTTTATACCAAACTCCTATTTTGAAATACTATCATTTCACTCTCTGCATCCAAATTTTTTCCAAAATACCCCTCTTCAAATATTTTGGTCGGGTATTAATACCCGACCAAGAAACGTACTAGTCGGGTTTTAATAACCCGACCAGCAAGCGAAATCTCCCCTATAAAATAAAACTAATTAACGATAAATTTCAAACAAATATATATAAAAGCTAAAAAAAATATTCAAATTGTATCTTAGATTTGTTCTCTCACACCAATTTCATATTGGAATTTTTCATTTGAATAAGAATACTCAAACTCAAATTCCAAATCCAAATTTCACTTGTCACTGTGAAATCAAAGAATTTACAATTCTTTTAATTTTTTCAGGAACGTTAATGTAAAAATTTTTTAAGAGGTTAAGAAATCAAATTGATGATTTTGTAGGAGATGTGTTTTTATTAAATACCAAAAAAAAATTATTTAGGGTTTAGAGAGAAAATAGAGGAAGAAGACGATGAATCGTAATTCCAAATTTTAAGAAGTTTTAGTTTATAATTTATAAGGGTAATTTAGTCAAAAAAATAATGACAAACTTGTAATTATTTAAAAATTTCAAAACCGTGCGTTAAGAGTAAAATGCCAGGTGCAAATAGAATTTCCCGCATATGTCTAGACCAACCATTATCAAGACAACAAAAATTAGATGTACTTGCCCTCAAAACTGACAAAACATTGCAACTAAGTATAGACTTTTCTATCCAAATTTTTATCAACTTAACCTATTTATTAGAGTTAGGCATATATAAAATTTTAAGATCATAGCAATGTGGTCGAATCTGTTTTGATCTACTATGATATGTTGGAATAAATTTCTTGTGTCATAAGCAAAGTCTTAGGAGTGTAACCATACGTGACAGTTGTACGCTTTAGTGTTTGAAAATCTTACTTCCGGTGGTGTCAGTATACTTACCTTTATTCTCTCAATCTTGGTTGGTGACGAAAGAAATACTTGGAGCATTAATAGATTTGTTCTTTGGCTCTTCCAAGTCCTGGGTATTTGTTTTATATATTGCACTCTTAATATCCCATGCAGCGTTGATTTTGCTACTATATGTTAAGTGACAAGTTGGATGTGTTCAACTCATTATTAAGATTACTTACACAGTAGTGCAGTTAACGTTTGAAATTTGGACATTTTTGATCTCTTTGAGAATAGATTCCATCTCGATTCTCAACTTTTCTTTATCATCTTTCTAGAAGTAATTTTAGTCATGGAATTGTTTGAAAACTTCAAGCTCCTTATTCCTGTTCATTTCCACAGCAATTTTGAATCTGCTTCTCCTAGTTTCTTCATCAAAGACTTAACCTTCTGTGTAAGCTTTAAATTATGTTTCTTTAGTGTCGGTGATGCCTCAAATAACTTATTATATGCATATTGGATATCTTAATTCTCATCTGAATATTATAACGTTTTTCTATAGTACCGAAATTTTCTGAAATGATCTCACAAGAAGAATTAGTTGAGATATTAGAAACAGTAAGAACAGTAGAATTATTAGATTCATCATTTGATTTTTCAATGTCGAATCATTAGAATCTTCCATGTAGCTTGAATGTCTTTACCCTTTTCTTTTTTCTGATTAGCGCATTCATGAGCATAATGACCAAAACCAAGACATTTTTAGCATTGTAAACCACTTGGTTTCACTTGAATTCTTTTTCCCATTTTTAAGCTCCACTTTATTAGCCGGTATATTATTCTTAGAAGCAGATTTATTCTTATTGGAGGGAGTTATATTTTAGAGAAAAAAAAATTCTTTAGAAAATATAGTTTTTTATATCGTTTCACAAAGTAGTAACAACCTCATGATCAATCTCAGAGTTAGTGTCAAAATCACATCTCTCATGTTTAGTTTTAATAGCTAAGCATTTGAATTTCTTTTTCTTCTGATTATTTGTCTTATAGGTCTACAAGTTTCTAACCAGTTTATGTTGTTCTAATTTATCAATATCTTTACTTTTCTAAACAACAGTCACTTTTGCCTAGAATCTATTAGGCAAATATCTAAGAGTCTTTCTAACCACTTTAGTTATTTAACATCTATTCACCCAAATTAAAAAAGAAAAAAAGTATGAGCTATGTTGTTTAATTTACTATAAAATACACTAAACGTCCCATCATCATCCATAATAAAATTTTCAAATCCTTCGGTTAGTTTTTGAAGTTTTAACAGTTCCACAGGATTTGTACCTTCATTTGTAGTGCAAGAATATCCCAAGTCATTGGGTGGGAAGGTTGTGGTGCTCAACGCGGTCCTTTCCTCACTCCCGTTATACTTAATGTCCTTTTTCATAATGCCAAAATGGGTGCGAGCGAAAATTGACAGAATCAGGAAAAGATTTCTTTAGAATGAAGTTGTGGCATCATCTAACAAATACCACCTAGTCCCATGGGGTCAGGTGTGTAGGCCAAAAGAGGCGGGAGGCTTAGGGATCGTGAATCTTAGGACCTTTAATTTGTCCCTTATGACCAAATGGTGGTGACATCTAATCACGCAGAGCCAGGGGTCACTTCAAAAATTATTACTTAACAAGTATGGCCCAAAGGGAGGTACATTGTATGGAGAAATAAAGATAAAGCAAAATAACTCGGCCTTTTGGAAGGGAATGTTAGTAGTACCACATCTAGTTTGTCACAGTTTGGATTATAAACTGGGTAAGGGAAATAAGATAGCCTTCTGATATGACAGATGGTGCTCGCAACTCCCTCTGAAGACACTATATCCAGTTGTCTTTCTAAAAGCCAACAATAAGAATGTCAGGGTTTATGACTATTGGGGTCGATCAAGATGGAGATGAAACTCAACGGCATTATCTGGCCAGGATTTTATCAAATTAAGAATACTGAAATAATCCCTGTTCAATTTAGCTCCATCTCCACTAGAAGAAGATAGACCAGTTTGGAGATGAGAGAAGAATGGTAACTTCACAGTGAATTCCACATACCGACATTTCATAAATGGTGGAATCATTTCTGCAAATACTGCATGGGTTTGGAGAGCTAAATGCCCTCAGAAGGTCAGACTTTTTCTCTGGTTAATTTGCAAAGATGCTCTCCTGACCTGGCCAAAACTACAAAAAAGAGGCTGGACTGGCCCCAATATATGTTTATTATGTAAGAGGGATGCGGAATCAACCGAACACATCATATGTAATTGTTCATTTTCTAAAGCACATGGGAGGCATGCGTCAGGGCATTAGGATTGAACATCAGTACTGTCATAGATGAATCTACCTGGAAGAGTCTGGATATGGGGGAAACTGGTAGCCATAGGCTTAGAAGTGGTATTGCGGCATTTTACTAGAACATGTGGAGAGAACGTAATGACAGATTATTTAATGATAAATATCATTCAATTGAACACTGTGTGCGACTCACTATTCACGATTTTATTATTTGGGCAGGTGTGCCTTCGGATGAGGAGCGACTTCACCTATCAAGTGGCGCTTCGGGAGATGATATGGAGGTCATTCCGTCAGATGAGGAGTAGGGACCTACTTCAGAAGCACGAGGACGGATGAGTTGAGCATGAAATGCCCCTTTTGCTAAATCAATGTAGTTTTATTTTAATCCGTTTCTTTTCTTTAATTGCTTTGTAAGCTTATTATTGGGTCACTTTACTAGTGAATCCTGAATATTTTTGTTCTGTTATTTTCTCTTTAATGGAACGCGGAGGGAAACATTCCGCCGTTTAACGTAAAAAAAAAAAAAAAAAGAATATCTCAAGTCTATTTTGTCTCTCATATGCATTAATGCAACTAAATACATATTAGTTCAGCATAAAGACCTTTAAATGTCCACTTAGTAAGATCTTATTCAGCAGTCATCTAATCCTTTTCTTATTTCAATTTCTTAACTTCACTAACAAGAGGTTCTCAATCATTGCATATAGACTCCCAAACCTTCATTACTGAAGAAAATGATAATACCATCTTTTTTGCTTTCCAATGTGAATAATTTTACCTTTCAAGTAATAGTGATCTATTGGTAGACGAACCCTTTCTAATAGTATACATCGAATTCAACCAAAGGATCTAATTCTAATGAATTGACAACTCTGATACCAATTGTAAAAGATAAGAGTCTCACACAATTCCAAACAATATAAAATCAACATATAAGCAATCTACGCACAACAAAAACAATCTCAAATAATCAAGACAGTGACACATAGATTTAACATAGAAAATCCAAGTATTGTGAAAAATCACGGATCAAGAAACTGCACTATTAGACCGCCACTGTTGCTAACAATAATCTAAAAGTCATCTCTCCAACTCGCTAAGTAGTCATACATTAGAAACTCAACTCTCAATCACCACAAGTGATGAATCCTCATTTACAATACAATTAAAACAAAAATCAAGTAGAGAATCAAAAAATAATTAAAACAAAAATCAAGTAGAGAATAAAAAAATCCAACGATGACCATTTTGACGAGAAGATGGATTTTTAGCAACGGAGATTAAGATATAAATGTTGATCTCTATTCTTCAATAACTGATACATTTCATGTTTTGATCGCGATAAATCTCACGAAATCTCTCTTTAATTATTTCGCTTGAGTCGTAGTGAGAGAATTATTTTTTCGTTGTCGAAAAGCTTGAATAGGATGACATATTTATAGAGTTTTTCCAATCTCCAAATAAACCCTAAAACTTTCTTTTAATCACTGTCCATCCATCTTGAGTCCAATGAACCTTTAGAAATTAGTTTCTACATAAAATACTCCAAAATTTGAGTCCAACCAAAACCATTAAACTGTTGGTATTGTGCTGTTAGCTGTTTCAGTTCAACTCGCCTTCGATGCGATGTGCACTGCCATTGATGGCTTAAGTTCCATTGCTGGCGTTAGCGAAGGCTATATCGAAAGGTGGTTGCAGGTAAAAGCGTCATTGGTGGCGGCTAAACACTATCAATTGGTCTGCACCATTGATGGCGAGAGTTTAGTGAATGGGCGGGGGCGACAAAGTGTTTCAGGAGGGCAGCGGAGAGGGGTTCGGAGGGACAGATGGGTGCTCGCAGCAGAAATTTGCTTTCCTTCCATTGAAATAACTTAATTACAATGAAAATGAACAAGAAAAGAACAAATGAGATGATTTATAATTATCGCTCTCTTTTACAAAATATAGTGGGTTCACGCAGCTATGGGATCTAACTAGTAGTTCTTTTGGACGATCTGATGACGATGATCTTCTCTCTTGAAGATGACGGCCGACTTGGATCTCCTCTGCTGATCTTCATAAATTCAAGGCTCTCACGCGTAACTCGAATTCTCCAAGATGTGGAAAAGAATCCCTTAAAGATTGATGATCATCTATGGATTGATCTATTATTGATTGATCCTCTCTAAAGTCTCCTCAAAGAGGGTATTTATAGACTTTAGTTTGAAAGTTTCCATAGGAATAGGAATAAAGATTTCTATAGGAATAGGAAAAGAAGGTTTTTTGTATTCATCAAGGATTCAAATCAAATATTTAATATTGATTTAAATCTCTTGATTTGGAATTCTGATTAGACTCAATTTGGGTATTGGATAAACCCAAATCTCAATCACAATTAATTTAGGATTCTGATTTAACTCAATTTGGGTATTGGATAAGCCCAAATCTCAATCATAATCAATTTGGAATTCTAATGAAATCTGCTCACGCGGAGTTAACGCGGAGCTAAATTCATCAGAACGATGAGGTATAGATTAGCTCCGCGTTTTGCTCAAACGCGATGCTAAAATAGCCAAACGCGGAGCTACGGAGTTAGCTCTGCGTTCTGTGTGGAAAATTCCTTTTTACTTAGAATTTTTCACTGCCAACAAAATCCCTTCCAAAGTTTTCGAAATGGCTTAAAACTTAGCAAATTTTGAAATCTTTGGATCTTCAATTTTGTGATCAGGTTAAAATCAAGAAATTCGGTAGAGGTGCTTAATCGCACATGTTTGACATTTGGCGGAGACGTTTAATTGCACACGCCAAAATGATCGGGTCAGGATCATCGATCTTTGGCAGCGATGCCCAATTGTACATGCCTGATAATTTGGTGGAGATGATTCAAGTGCTCTTTCGCATAATTTGAATTTGTATACGCCAAAATGATCTGGTTAGGATCATCGATTTCGTCAGAGGCGTCTAATTGCACATGCCTAGTCCAAGTGCTCTCACGCGTAACTTGAACGGAGATGGAAATAATCCAAATCATGCTATCAGAAATAAGAGCTTAACATGACAGGTCCACGGGATTTTTAGCAAAAACGGATTTGGTGTGTTTTTACCAATCGCCGTTTGCGTTGGGCTAGCCATGCTATTCCCCTTAGCATGGTGAGTTGTCAAGGAATTGATTTTCTCTCCCATTTGCCTTTAACCGTATTGGGTAGTTGATTCATATTTTTACCTCCAATATGATAGGGTTGGCAAGGAACTTGATCTCCTCTTCCCGCCGCTTTAACAGCATTGAGCAATTTTTTTTATAGCACTTAATTAGCCATTCTAATGGCTAGTAAAAGTAGCGGAAGCAACATGATATTTATCATCGTCAATATTTTTGGCACCCCCAGCCAAATCCGGCTGCTAGCCAATGAAAATGATTTTGTCATAGCTGTGGTTCGGAGCGTACCCAAGGGGCCAGCTTGCTTGTGCGGGCTGCCCGTGCTTGGTGTCGATATTGGCTTCCTTACTGGTACAGGGATCGCTCTAGCAGGAAACTTATTGGTTCCAACTACCAAAGTTGTCATGTTTGCAAAAACTTTCTTCTGTTCCTCTTTAAGTGTGAGAACTCCGGCTTCTATCAACGCCTGAATTCGGTTCTTAAGAGGATAGCAATTCTTAGTTGGGTGCCCGACGTTTCGATGGTACAGGCAATAGTTAGAGTCGTTGGTTTTACCAACGTTTTTCGGTTTTTCATTTTCGGAAAGTTTCAGCATACCCTTTCTGAGGAGGAGATGGAACAGAGTATCTGTCTGCTCCGTCTTGAATGTATAAGTTCTATCTTGTCGGGGCCTATTTTGACCTGCACCTCTCGGATTCTGAGGTTTTGCCTTCGGATCTGCAACTGATGTCATCACAACTTTCTCTTTATTTTTAGGATTCTGTGGATATGGCCTATTATTCGTAGAGTTTCTCGTGCTACGAGATTGTTCAATCCGGCGAATTATATCTTCCACCTGCTCTCCCTGCTTCAGCAGATCTTTCCAAGTTTTAGACTCTATAGCTCTCATTCTTATCAGCACGCCGGTCCTGAAATTATGCTTACAGGTTTCGACCAGGGTTTCCTGGATCATACCATGTCGACAATACACGGATTTTTCCCTAAAGCGTTCAATGAAACTCTTAACTGTTTCTTCTTCTCCTTGTTTCGTCGCAAGGAGTGAATGAACCGATATTTCGGTATCATCCTCAAAGTAACGTGCCAAGAACTGTTTTTCGACATCATACTAGGTATTGATAGTACCTGGGGGCAATTGCATGAACCATGTAAAAGCAGGCCCTCGCAAGGTACTTGCAAATATCTTGGTCATTACTAGGTCATTACCCATTAAATATCCTGCTTGAGAAAAAAAGTAGTAGATATGCTGACTGGGTGATCATTTCCCGACATATGGCTCCAATTTGAGCGGTTTGTATTTTTCAGGGTATGGTGCCAAATCCCATTCAGGCGGATATGGTCTCGAGACCCCTGATTGCTCAAACGTGAGGCTAAAATAGCCAAACGCGGAGCTACGGGGTTAGCTCCGCGTTTTATGTGGAAAATTCCTTTATACTTAGAATTTTTCATTGCCAACAACGGGTAGGGAGGGGGAGCGACAAAGTGAGGGGCTGGGTTGGATGGGGCAATGGAGCGTTACTTTTTTTTGTGTGTGTGCACATGCACACGTGTGTATGTGTATGGGTGTGTGGGCTAGGGGAGGGGATGGTGGTTCCTCGTGAGGAAATTCTATTTGCACACGACAAATTACTTCTGGTGTTCAGGTTACCAAGCTCTCATTTCAAAGTATCACCAATTTATTCTCTACTTCCGAATTTTTTCCCCAAATTTAATCCTCCCTATCTCTCTCCTACTTTCGTCAATCGTAACTGAGCTCTAAAATTTCCAAACTTTCCTCTGAGCCCTACTCTCCTGTCCGCTACCTCTGTCACCACCCCCAACTCCGTCGCCATCCTCCACCTCCAAATTGTACTTAAACCCACATAACGAATTTTAACAATTTTTTTGAGTAGGATATTTATTGAGTTTAACAATTTTCATCTATTTTTTTGAGACGGGTATTCATATCCGAGCTAAATTTTCGTGGTTGGATATTAATATTCAACCGGAATTAAATTTGGTCGAGTGTTAATATCCGACCAGTGACCAATCGTCGCGCCAAAAAAAAAAATAGTAACAAAACTAAGAATAATTTTAATTCATACCCGAGATTTGTCCTCCGACACCAACTACGCATTGGAATTTTTTATTTGCTTCAAAAAACTCAATTTCTAAATCCTAATTTTTCTTGTTACAGTGAATTCGAAGAATTTAAAATTCTTCCTAACTTTTGAGGAATGCGAAGGTAAAAATTTTAGACAGTCAAAAAATCGATGAGTTTGCGCGAGATGTATTTTTTTTAAAGATTTAAATATCAAAAAAATAATTTTTTGGGGCTTTAGAAAGAATAGAGGAGGAGGAAGACGATGATAATATTCTAAATTTTTAAAAATTTTTAGAGATTTGAAATTTTAAAGGATAACTCATTAAAAAAAATTGTAACTATTTACAAGTTTTAAATATGTACCTTAACAGTAAATTATCGTGCATAAATAGAATTTCCCTTCCCCATGACTGGGCGGGGGATCACCATGAAGGAGAGGAGGGAGGGTGGTTTAGACGGAAAATTAGATTTTTTTTTTTATTTGGAACAGTGAGTGCCCTTGGAAATATGATGAGCGCCTCCGAAGCTCTCTTGCAAACCCCATATCCACTCTGACCGCAACACGCTATGAGATTTGGGGAGTTTCCATTGGAGAACACCAATTTTTCTATTGAGCTCATTTCTCACTGTTATTTTTGTCCGGGATTAGGGCCCGGACAATAATAAAGTGGCTCACCGTGGGCTCACCAGTAAAAAAAAGGTGTGCTCCCTTGAAAACTCCCGAGATTTGTGGAAGCTTATCGGGTCGCTTACGGTGCAGAGCAAAGTACCCAACCCGGACCAATGAATGTCCCCGTTTCTCCTTCAAACTCCCTCGCCCAACCCCACGCCACCCCCGTCTTCACCCCTCCCTACCCCTCTCCTCCCGCACTCCCTCCGCACCCCCACCTACCCCTCCTCCGCCGCCGCCGGCCCACGTCCTCCGCAGCCGCCGCCGCCGCCGCCCCCCCAGCCCCCCTAACGTCTTGAGCCTCAAAATCCACGCAATCTGCCTCCGGATTCCGAATCGATTCGATCCAAGGGGAACCCTGGCGATCTCCTATCCTCCGAGCCCCAATCGAATCGAATCTCAAGTAAGTCTTCATGCAGTTCATAATGAAATTAATCATCATGGAGAATTTCTTTCAATTATTTTTTAAATTCATGCATTGGCTTATCTTACCCCGATTAAGCAGGTTCCTCGAAATTTCTGCATAAATCGTTAAAGCTTTTCAAAATTTCTATTAGATTTCTAGGGTTTTTTCACTCCCTCCTCCAAAGGTCTTTTTTTTCTAATTTAATTTATGTCAGTTGTTGAAATGCCTAATGCTATAGCTTTTTTGTTCAAACTTATGATCATACTTGAATTACCAATGTCTCAGTCTTTGATTCGATCTCGTGCCACCAACATTGTGTTTCCTTCCCTTATTCAGGATGTCATTTAGTAATGGTCTGCAAGATGAGAAAAATGAGCATCATGATTGCGAAAACGTGGCTCCTTTTGCTTCCGACATACCGGCAGCTGCTGATGTAAAAATGGAAGTTGGAGAAGAGGATGAAGAAGACGAGGATGTGGACTTTAATCCGTTTCTGAGGGGAGATTCTCCTTCCGAAGCTTCTTCTAGTTTGAGCTCTGAGAATGATGGTCTGGGCGGCCGCAAGCGGAGAGAGGTTCTCGTAGCTCTCCGAACGAAAATGATGTCAGTGCGTTGTCCAGACAGCCGGAAGAGATCCAGTGTTGTGAGGATGAAGAAAGTGTGACGCAAGCTACAGGTCTTGGAGGAGAAGACGTTTCTGGCAGTGCAATGGAAAAGGAGATAACTCTTTCCAATGCACAAGGAGTTGGACTTAGCTGTGGTGAGGAAGAGGGAGGTAATAAGGATAAAATAGATGACGAGCATGCTATCTGCAAGCGTACACGAGCTCCCACTCTCTTGCTAGCTATACTCTTGAAGAACTTGGGACGTTCCTTCAAGAATCAGATGATTCCCAATGTTGATGATGAAGAGGAGTATCGGAAGTTTCTCACATCTGTTTTGATGGAAGGAGCTGATGATGGGAAGGAACGTCAAGGATATGAAAATGTTGATGAGGATGAAGATAATGATGCTGACTTTGAGCTTGAAATTGAGGAAGCACTGGAGAGTGATGTTGATGAAATTGTTGATTACAAGAGAGAAAAGAGTAGCGAGCATGATAAAGGCGTTCATATGCCAGTGCCTAGGGAGAAGAAACGCTTAAAGGAATCTGCCAAAAACAGGAAAACTCTTTTGGGACAGGCCAAGATGCCATTACGCCCGTTGATGCCATATGAATCAATTGCACACACATCGGCTCTTCCAGCAAATGTGTTGCGGTTTACACCTACTAAATTCTTTCCTCAGTGCTCATCATATGCTTCTTTTGTTGACGTAAATATTGGGTTTACAGCTCATTTAATAGGGCAGTTGTATTGTCTAATACATGAGTATGTTCAACTTCTAATTCAGGTCCTATCAGTTAGTGTTCTTGATCCTTCTAATCAAAAAGTTGCCAGTGACGTCCAAAAGATGATATCAGAGATGATGTCCAGTCGAGAAGCAGCATTAGGCCAGAGGAATGTTCCCTACCACGAATTTTGTTTTCATCCTTCTAATCTGCACACCTCTCTGCAGTCCAACTTTCACCAAACTGCTAATAGCCCCTACTGGAAGCCTATGATAGACAACCCTGTAGTGTCCATTCTTGATGTTGCTCCACTTCGTCTGGTGAAGAGTTTCATGAATGATGTTTCTACCAGTAAGTGACTTGATGTACCTTTGAGTTTCATATTTATGGTTGTGAATTATACTTTTCTTTATCCTAGGTTTATAATTGATGTGATGAGTGTGCTGAGGTATAGGCAAAGTCATCTAGCAGATGATTGTAATAAAAGCCACTTGACAAAGGAAACTCTTTTTCCACTGACTGCATTGGAGTCTTCCAGCAATATAGATAAGAATACTTCTGGAGGAACTGCCATTATGTATTCAAATACACATTCAGCTCCGCAGGTTTTACCTGGACTGCCAGTCCGGATGATTGGAATTTTGTTCCGGATGTGTATCCCGGACAGGAAAGAGTTGCTAATGACAGGTCATTGGGTGTTTTGCAAGGTCAATTCATCAATATTCAATGTGTGGGAACAATTATAACCAATGTTTAAAAATGCGTTTTCAGTATGCATGCGGTCCAGGACAGCATAACGCATAATCGGATTACGCGCCGATTATGCGGATTACGCGGAATTATGCGGAATATTAATATTTTAATATATATTAATATAATAATTATAAAAAATGGATATATTAATACTATAAAACTCTAAAAAATTATAAATAATAACAGTAAGCATATAAAATGAATATAAACTGGCTCTATATAAGAAATTAAAAAGATAGAAAGACTTATCTCTGAACTCCCAATGTAAAAAAAAAAAAAAACGACGCATGTATGTATGGATCAAAAACGTCGCTCACCTGCAAATCGAAAAGAAAAATTAAATGAGAATCAATATATATGATATATAAGAAAGTTCTTTAACACATAAAAATGAACAGTGCATGTACAAATGAATATATGACAATAATCCACACATTGGTAATACATGTTTGTGTCAATTACATATTAGTTTTACATATTTAAAAAATAATACAAGTTTTTGTCAAACACAGTTCATCCCACTCAACAAATTCTCTACTATTCCTCATTGTTATCTTCATATTGAATATTGTTTTTCAACTCCTCCTTAGAGTTATCATCATCGTCATTCGCATCATCACCTTTTTCTTCTAAAAATGTTATAACTTGATCATGTTCAGAAAGATCTTCAACAACTGCACTGGATGAACCTTCTTGTGCTCTCATTCCCGCTGCAACTCACTCTCTTTCTTAGTGTCCTTTTACTCCTCCTGAGTCTATCTTCGTTAGCTCCACTCGTCGCAGCAACAAGATCCCATGTTAAGCCGGAACCAGGGAAGATCTTATCTTCGTCATCATTTTCTATTTCTCTAACAAATTCATCTTTCTAGTGCAAAGCTCTGGAATCATCTGAAGCAATCAGCACATACTTACTATCTCCATCCTTCTTCTTCGCATTCTTTTTCTGTGTCATTTTTTTGTTAAACTGAATGAAGACGAGATCATTCAACCTTTTAGTATCCAACATGTTCCTCTTATTTGTATGTATCTATAAATTTATATATGATTTTACACAAGAGAAAAGAGAAGGTTAGAGTGTTAACTCTGAAAATAATGTAATTGAAAATTATAAAATATATAATCATTGTAGTAGTATTTACCCCTTCAAATACACTAAAATTTCTCTTGCGCCCTGAAGAGCTACTTGTCAAGTTTAGAATCTTAATTGCTATTTTTTGAAGTTTTGGTGCATCTCCTCGATAAAAAATCCACTAATGAGCTATTAAAGCAACATATAACAATATGTTAATAATTAGAAAGAATAGAATTTAATATTAAATTCTTTTAAATTTCATGTATAAAAGTTACCTGGGTCGAAATTATCCGTGCCATTAAAACTCATTCGGTACCTTTCCGCCATGCCACTCCCCATAAGTCCCCCCTTATCTTTGTAGATAGGAAATTCATACATGCCAATCTGATCTTGGACGCCATGCTCAGGGTAAAATATGCATATGCAATGCATGACGGCATTTCTTACTAGTGTATTATATTGGACTGTATTATCCCTATAATAATAATAGGGATTAAGATAATATGCTGTCAAATGCAATATGCTATCAAGTCAGCCCCTGGATTCTTTCTCAATTATATTAATAATTGGTCTAAATGCAGACTCCTTTCGATTGCAAGCAGTTTTGATCTCGTCCTTTGCATCTTCCAGCATTCCATAGATAAAACCCATTGAAGGTCTACGATCAGCATCAACAATTCTCAATAATTTAAACAAAAGAGTGTATACCTTCAGAAGCTCTTTAATGTCTTTCCAAAAGGAGTCAGACTATATTGTGGTTTTAGTTGACTTGCCCTTCTCTGTCTTGGACCATATGTTGTTATCCCACTTATCTGAAGACACCATAGCAGCCAACTGTGATTTTTTGTCTACCAGACAGCTCAAACTTAGGAAGGTGGTGGCAAATCTAGTGATTCCTGAACGAACAAGCTCCCTCCTGTTTGTAAATGAGCGCATTAAAGCCAGAGTACTGTGATGCGCATAGAGAAAAATTGTCATTGATCTTGCCTTCTCAATCACCGCTTTGTATTTTGGTATCTTACCAATACTCTCCAACATAAGATCTATAGTGTGGGCTGCACAACTGGTCCAAAATATATTAGGCCTTATTTCCTTCAACATATTTTGTGTTGTCATATTGGATGGGTGGTTATCAGTAACTACTTGCAGCACGCGCTTCTCACCCACTTCCTTGATGCAGTTTTCCACCCAATTCAATATGTATTCGCCAGTATGTGCATTGGCCGAGTCCTCAATGGATTTAATGAAGTATGTGTCGCCCTTGCAATGGACATATAAATTCATAATACTTCTATGTTTTCTGTCAGTCCATCCATCAGTCAAAATACTGCAGCCATATTCATCCCACGCTTCTTTTGATTTCTCCAAGCTGTCTTCAATTTTTTGTATGCCTTATCTAAGGGAGGCAATCTCAATTGATATTGGCTGGGGCTCTTATACCTTGGACCGTGCTTGCTAACAGCCTCGCAAAACTGATCGAACTCCTCACAGTCAAAAGTGTTAAAAGGAATTCCTTTAGTATATGCCCACATGGCCGCATAATCATGCGCCAGCTCCTTCCACTTCTTTCTCTCTTCTTCATTGATAACTGTCTGCTTCCATTTATCTTCATCCACCAGTCTGTTCAATGGACCACTAACCCGGGGCCTATGATCTCCAGTGAGCTCGGGTTCTTCTCGGTCTCTTTCTACTGATATCTGCACCTCTTCTCGGAGCTCATAATCAGCTTTTCGGTTGTCAACTTTCTTCTTCTTCTTGATTTCCTCCAAGTTCTCCCTACATATACGTCTCTCTTCATCTGTGGCAATCACACATGCTGACACTTCTTCTCCAACTCCTGCAATATGTTACTTCAATCTATTTATTCCCCATTCATAATTTTATTACATTTGATGCATTTCACATCATTATAAGATCCTCTCTTTATTAGCCTACCATAATTCCACCCAATGTCATTTGATCCTGGTGGTTTCAATAGAATCTGGCCATCTTACTCACTTGATGGATTTGGCCATCCACAACTACTTGAATTAGAGGCCATTGATGATGACATATAAATAAACTTATATGCCTTAAAGAAATTCCTACATCATCATTAAGAAAAACAATTATTTCTCATTCAAAAAAATAATTCATACAATTAACAAATCGCCAAATAATTCAAATAAACTTATATTCTGCTACAATAAACTTATACAATTAACAAATCACTAACTTATATTCAAATAAATTTAATTCAACTCAGTGATCAGTTAATTAATCTATCCAAATGATATTCAAATCACTAACTTATATTCAAATAAATTTAATTAACAAATCACTAATCTAAACTGATTAATTGGACCCTTTTGCATAATAATCAATCTAAATGATAACAATGGCCACTCCTTTCCCCATCTTTTACTCGTGCCACTCACCTGCCTGAACACTCTGATAGCTTTAACTTACATTTTATGATAGCTTGTGATCTTCCAAAATTATGATAGCTTCAGCTTCAGCTTACAGTTTATGATAGCTTACAGTTTTACAATCTAAATAATCTTCCAAAATTCTACCGCATATTAAGCAAACTTGCAGGCCAACTTATGATAGCTTCAGTTTATAGTTTCAAATCTTTAGAAAGACATAGGATTAATCAACTCTTAATCAACAGATTCAACACAACAGGTTATGTTGTTACTTAATCAACACAACAGAAGTAATAAATAGGCAGGCCGGAGGAGATAATACACAAAAAAATAGCACATTCTCCCTTTGGATAGTAGTTCTTTGTTACTTAATCAACACAACAGGAATAATACACAAAAAAAACTTCAAAACCGAAAAAGTTCCAAAAGCCTAACTGGAAAAAAATTTACCTGCTCAGCATTGCCGGAGAGCTCGCCTTGATGACTGCAGCCGCCGGAGGAGATATCGCCGGTGAGATCGGAGAGGGGAAAGAGCGAACGGTGAGTTAGGGTTTTTTTTTTCACTGGTTTGGAGACTCGACTGCTTGGGAGATCAGAGAGTTAGGGTTTTTTGGTTTTTTTCGCTGGTTTGGAGTGACGATCGGCCAGAGGAGATTTCGCCAGTGAGATCGGAGAAGGGAAAGGGCAAACGGATTTTCGCTGAAGAAGGGAATCGATAGCTCGGGAGATCGGGAGATTGGAGAGTTAGGGTTTTTTGGTTTTTTCGCTGGTTTGGAGGGACGATCGGCCGGAGAAGATGTCGCCGGTGAGATCGGAGAGGGGCAAGGGGGAACAAAGTTATGGTCTTTTTTTGCAGAGAAAGGGAATCGCGATCGGGTTTTCGGGTTCGAGCTGCTGAAGAAGCAGAAGATATATATGGGTTGGGGGTACGGGTCGGGTTTCGGGTGAATTTTCACATTCGAAACCCAATAACCCTTATAACCGCATAATGCTTATGCGGATTATGCGCCCCCATAATCCGCATAAACGATTATGCGGCCGCATAATTCGATGTCCGCATAATAGAGCACATTATCCAATTCGTGTGCGTTTTGGGAGCGAAGACGCATATGCGGGCGCATATGCGCCCGCATAGGCTGTTTTTTTATAACATGATTACAACATAGTGTATCAGGTGCTTTGAAAAAAAAAAAAAAAGAGTTGCTAATGACACGAGCTGTATGGAAACAATTCTAGTAACCAGACAACAAAGCAAATACAAAATATCAAATTCATGATACCATTAATTGAAAGGATATTATTAATCTTGTGTATTAAGGTTTAATTAAACCTTCGAATCATAATAATAACTATAAAAATGCAAATACAAAAACTGTTCATCACAAAATTTACGATGATTACAAAACACGAAACATTTGCACTCTGTTGACTTTAAACATTATACATGATTTATTGCTTTCGTATCTTCCTAGGAGGTGACGTCTGGTTCAAGTTTTCTGACAGTTTCAGGTAATTTTGACGTGGCTTCTTAATCGGATTGCACTCAAGTCATAATGATAAATACTATTAGAATATCATTACAATCCTAATCATAGGAAACTTTGCTAACATCGATGCCTTAATCCCTGCAAATTGATACTCATAAATATTTAGTACAAAACTACAAAAATATAAAAAAAAAATACTAAAATTCTAATTTTTGTATTTGTATGAAGCATATTTATTATGAATTGCTCAAAAAGAAGGCACCTTTTCTATAAATATAAATATACACTAATTTCTCCAATTATCATTCAAACAAGCGAAAGAATTAAAGAGGCAACTTTCTAATAAATTCCCATTCAAATTATTAGCAATCAAAACTTTGAAAAGAAATAGAACTCAGGTCCCATCCAATAAGGCTGCGAACTCTGCCAGTAGCATCGAGGCTGGAAGACAATCTGAGAAGTTCCGATATCGAAACTCAGTCATCATAGCGGTTTCTCTAGCCTCACCATCGTTGAAGTTGAGCGCATAGCTCAGCGGGTCGTAGTGGAAGTCGACGGATTGGTGGTAGCAGCGGTGGCAGTCCCAGAGAGGAGGAGAGAAGAATTTATGATAGGAGGGAGTTGGGTTTATCAAGGAAAGGGAGAGAAGCAAGTAAAGTGGGAGAGAGAAATAAAATGGAATATTTTTGGATACACGGTGTGCTCAACAGAAAAAACCCAACCTCTTCAAAAGGGAGGATAGCCCCGCTAGAAAAACTGGGCTCACTGGTAAAAATGGTGCCCCTCTAGAAATTCCGTGAGATTTGTAGCAAAGTACCCAACCCAGAGCCGACGCCTTGTCCCCGTTTCTCCTTCGAACTCCCACGCCCAACCCCACGCCAGCCCCGTCTTCACCCCTCCCCTCCCGCACTCCCTCCGCACCCCCACCCACCCCTCCTCCGCCGCCGCCGCCCCCGCCCCCAACCCCCCCACGCCCGCGGCCACCCCCAACCCCCCCTAACATCTCGAGCCTCAATATCCACGCAATCTGCCTCCGCATTCTGAATCGATTCGATCCAAGGGGAACCCTGGCGATCTCCTCTCCTCCGAGCCCCAATCGCATCGAATCTCAAGTAAGTCTTCATGCAGTTCATAATGAAATTAATCATAATGGAGAATTTCTTTCGCTTATTTTTTAAATTCATGCATTGGCTTATCTTACTCCGATTAAGCAAGTTCCTCGAAAATTTCTGCATAAATCGTTAAAACTTTTCAAAAAATTCTATTAGATTTCTAGGGTTTTTTCATTCCCTCCCCCAAAATCTTTTAAGTTTTGCTCAATTTGTACAAAAAAGGTCTTTTTTTTTCTAATTTAATTTATGTCAGTTGTTGAAATGCCTAATGCTATAGTTTTTTTGTTCAAATTTATGATCATACTTGAATTACAAATGTCTCAGTCTTTGATTCGATCTCGTGCCACCAACATGGTGTTGCCTTCCCTTATTCAGGATGTCATTTAGTAATGGTCTGCAAAATGAGAAAAATGAGCATCATGATTGCGAAAATGTGGCTTCTTTTGATTCCGACTTACCGGCAGCTGCTGATGTAAATATGGAAGTTGGAGAAGAGGATGAAGAAGACGAGGATGTGGACTTTAATCCGTTTCTGAGGGGAGATTCTCCTTCCGAAGCTTCTTCTAGTTTGAGCTCTGAGAATGATGGTCTGGGCGGCCGCAATGCGGAGAGAGGTTCTCATAGCTCTCCGAACGAAAATGATGTCAGTGCGTTGTCCAGACAGCCAGAAGAGATCCAGTGTTGTGAGGATGAAGAAAGTGTGATGCAAGCTACAGGTCTTGGAGGAGAAGACGTTTCTGGCAGTGCAATGGAAAAGGAGATAACTCTTTCCAATGCACAAGGAGTTGGACTTAGCTGTGGTGAGGAAGAGGGAGGTAATAAGGATAAAATAGATGGCGAGGATGCTATCTGCAAGCGTACACGAGCTCGCCACTCACTTGCTAACTATACTCTTGAAGAGCTTGAGACGTTCCTTCAAGAATCAGATGATGACGATGAGCCTCCCAATGTTGATGATGAAGAGGAGTATCGGAAGTTTCTCACATCTGTTCTGATGGAAGGAGCTGATGATGGGAAGGAAGGTCAAGGATATGAAAATGTTGATGAGGATGAAGATAATGATGCTGACTTTGAGCTCGAAATTGAGGAAGCACTGGAGAGTGATGTTGATGAAATTGTTGATTACAAGAGAGAAAAGAGTAGCGAGCATGATAAAGGTGTTCATATGCCAGTGACTAGGCAGAAGAAACGCTTAAAGGAATCTGCCAAAAACAGGAAAACTCTTTTGGGAGAGGCCAAGATGCCATTACGCCCGTTGATGCCGTATGAATCAATTGCACACACATCGGCTCTTCCAGCAAATGTGTTGCGGTTTACACCTACTAAATTCTTTCCTCAGTGCTCATCATATGCTTCTTTTGTTGACGTAAATATTGGGTTTACAGCTCATCAAATAGGGCAGTTGTATTGTCTAATACATGAGCATGTTCAACTTCTAATTCAGGTCCTATCAGTTAGTGCTCTTGATCCTTCTAAGCAAAAAGTTGCCAGTGACGTCCAAAAGATGATATCAGAGATGATGTCCAGTCGAGAAGCAGCATTAGGCCAGAGGAAAGTTCCCTACCACGAATTTTGTTTTCATCCTTCTAATCTGCACACCTCTCTGCAGTCCAACTTTCACCAAACTGCTAATAGCCCCTACTGGAAGCCTATGATAGACAACCCTGTAGTGTCCATTCTTGATGTTGCTCCACTTCGTCTGGTGAAGAGTTTCATGAATGATGTTTCTACCAGTAAGTGTCTTGATGTACCCTTTTAGCTTTGTGTTTCATATTTATGGTTGTTAATTATACTTTTCTTTATTCTTGGTTTATAATTGATGTGATAGGTGTGCTGAGGTATAGGCGAAGTCATCTAGCAGATGATTGTAATAAAAGCCAGTTGACAAAGGAACCTCTTTTTCAACTGCCTGCATTGGAGTCTTCCAGCAATACAGATAAGAATACTTCTGGAGGAACTGCCATTATGTATTCAAATACACATTCAGCTCCTCAGGTTTTACCTGGTCAGGTGCATCCTAAGAAGTCATTGGCTTCAATACTAGTAGAAAGTAACAAGAGCCAAGTTGCTCTTGTCCCAAAAGATATTGCCAGATCAGCACAGAGGTTTTATCCTCTGTTTAACGCTGCCCTTTTTCCTCGTAAGCCTCCTGTACCAGCTGTTGTCAATCGCTTGCTTTTCACTGACGCTGAAGACGGGTGAGTTCTATATTCTTCTTCTATTAACACTTTATGTATTCAAAATGGAATTTGGATTTTCTATTCTGTTTTTAAATCAATTCATTATTTAAATGCTATTATAATGCCCTTCCTATTACTGTTAGTTTAATTATAATTAGTATCCTAAACATTAGCTTCTACTTTGATGATGCTACCTGTTGGCAATGTCTTTTTTGTTTGATACTGACTAATTGTAGTAAATTTATCACTTCCCTCTTATCTTAGACATATTCTTATTATATAAGAATTCTGGAGGGTATCTCCTTGGTTGCATAAGCTTGAACTGCATAACCAATATGGTGTCTTCCCTGACCGACCTACTAAATTCTATGGAAGCTTTCATTTCTGATACAGCACAGCATTAATCTCTTGAAGATGTAAACCTGATGAACTATTTACATTTTCCTATGTTAAACTAATACATGACTGCGTGATTAAGTTTTCAAAACGTTTAGGCAGTTCTTGTTATTTTTTTATAACTTTACATTAATGATTTTTCTTTCTTGGTGGATGGATTCAAGCTTGATTCGGTTATAAATGTATGTCTTCATTTTTGAATCTCCTACAGGTTACTTGCAATGGGGTTGATGCAGTACAACAATGATTGGACAGCAATCCAGCAGCACTTTCTTCCTTGTAAATCCACACACCAGGTATACTTCGGTTCTTGGTCTTGATCATCATGAGTTGGAATATAATTTAATTGTTTATAGTGCCACTATTACTAGTTTCAGCATTATCTTTTCTTTCAAGATATTATTCTCATCTCCAAACATTCATCTGTATTGCTTTTACTCTGCCTCCTTTTAGTTTTTTTATCTAGGTTGCATGGATACAGATACGGATACACTAACATGGTTTGCAAGACATGGTTCACTGACATACTACAATTTTTTAAAGATAAACATAAAATCATAATGACACGGCAAGAAGGATTTTATCTGATATGGCTCTCGACAGGGCATGGCTTGATAATAGAAGTGTCTGTACTACCTAGGTTTTTATTTTTGACAACTACAAGAAGTTTATTAGTAGATATGAGGATCCTAGTGATAGTAATTTGGAAGATACAAAGTGATAAAAAATTAGTGCATTAGCAATTGAACATGAAAATAATGTTAGAACAACAAGATTACAATACATGACTAAATCCACAATTGAGCATGCATTTCAACTTGTCGTTTTTGCCCCAAACTTCCCCTAAAAGGTCACAAGAGAGACAAAAAGGACTTTCAAGATGAGCATGGTTTCTTAGAGATACGGTATTAAGGACGCAAAAATGGGGATGTACGAACTAGTGGATGATCAGAATGAGTGTACAACAAAGGTGGAAGAAAATGATGCCACCTGGTGACTTACAAAGGTGTGAGTTAGAGATAGCGGGGAGTACAGTGATTCGCAGAGCAATGGCAGCAACACAATAAGAAAGGTGGAGGATAAAGAAATACCAATGCAAAACAGGCTGTCAGGAAACTGTTTCATCTAAAAGTTTAAGCTGAAATATTGTGGGCTAAAATGTACATGAAGCTAATTAGCACTTAACAATCTTTGTGGGCCTTTGGGTCTGTGGAAATTTTTCCAGCTTTGAACCCTGCAGAAAGGCAGAATCCGCAGAAAAAATGGGGTTAAATAAATATTTAATTTTATTGATAATGTGATTTGAACCCAGGACCCTCAAGATCCGGTGGTCTAATGACATATTAGGAAACCACTTTAGTTAAGCTGTTGGATTGCGGATTTTCAATGTATATCAAGCAAGTTAAGCACTTTAACACATAATCAGTCTTGGCTAACGAACACGTGGTCACTGTGGGAAGCTTATTTTATCAGTGGCTAATGGATAAAAAGCAGAAGTCATTTCTGTAATTAGATGAAAATAGTAAACAGGATGGAAAATAAATTAAACATGGCTGACTAGTTAAACCATTAAGGATGGTACTCGGCACCGAAGGAGTCTAAAGAAGACGTCAATATTCAGACAGTCAGAGACTTTTCTTCAAATTGGTCTTGGATATGAAGCACAAGACTCCATTTAATACAACAACTAAGCCTTTTATCCCAAGTAATTGGGGTAACCTACATGAACCAAAAGAGAATAATTTTTTACTCTTGTCATAATATGTGACAATGTTTTGCACTGGCTGTCACAGACTTATCACAACCCTCCTCCCTTATCTTGGTTTGGGATAGACAGTGAAAAAAATAAAAATTTTATGCACAGTACTAGTGGAGTTAGAAGACTCCAGTCAATAGTTGACCAAGATTCATGATTGGTTGTCAATCTTATTCTACCACTTAATTTGGTACAATTTGATAAACTAAAGCATATATTAACTCTAGAGAACAGAACAAAATGCATTCTTCAAATACATAACAATTTGATATTGTTTATAAATGGTGAATTTGCAACCAATCTCAGACGTTGCAAAAAAAATCCCAAATGCAGTGGACAGAGGGAGGGAGGATTAAGCTGGCTTCCAAAGTAGATGGCACCAGCTATGGTAGGATTTAGCCAGCAACCATTGCAACAGACTATTATAAATAGTTTACACAAAGGCAAGCTGGAGGAAGAAGAGGATATTGAGGGAAGACCAAATGTGATATTCTCCACCACCTGGGAACACATCTTACTGAAAATGATGACAAACTAAAACAATTTTCCTCTAGTCTTTGTTCACCAGCTCGCTAAAACAAACGCGGCAAGATGACCTTGGAGAAAACACTGTTGGGAATCGTAAATGTAATGATGTCAGTAACTATAAACTTTCCTGATAGAATTGTCTTTTCAAAATTTTTAAAGTGTTATATCATTAGAAGTAAACAATTTTAAGTTTAAACACCTGGTAAAGCAGTGCAGCTACTGTCCTAAATATGATATACCAAGATTCAAGAGTCGGAAAAAGGCTACTGTTAGTGTTAATTATATCCTATTTTATATTATTGCCTGGTGAATTCTTTTCCCTAAATGACCTGTTATGAAAATTGATTCTATTGGCTTTATGGTAATAAATTAATTCAGTTTAATTCATTCACGTTATATATTATTGATCTTAGAGCAGGGAACTCTAAGAAGTGATGGTTATAGGATTGTTAATTTACATTAGAAATTTAATTGCTGCAAAAGTAATATTGTTTAGATCACATATTAAATACTTATATTTACATCTATACTGTATCATGTAGTTTTTCCCCATATAAGTACACAGACTAACATGTTATCCCTTCCTTTATAATTAGAAATTGTGCATATTCTTGTAGTCCTATATATTATATCTTGTGCTAGATGTTTATTTGTCTACGTTTACTGCCCATTGTGTATGCTATAATTTGATGTTTCAATATTCTTTCTTTGTTGTAGATTTTTGTTAGGCAGAAAAATCGCAGCTCTTCCAAAGCACCTGAAAATCCTATAAAAGTAAGCAGTCTGTTCTAGAAGCTAATGAAATGCTGGTGCATCAATCTGCATTCTAAATTTTGATTTCTCATCTGTTAGCGTTATTACTTAATAGTAATAATGCTTCTGCTTATTTTCTCAAATATCTGGCCCTTAGCAAATTTTTATGCTCTTTCCAGGGAAATAGATGGATTCTTCGATATCTTTTAGTTTAACCAATTCCTCTTTTTGTACTCAGTAGCATGCTATTGATAATTATTTCTGAAATTGTAATTGGTTGTTATTATAGCAGTAATACCTTTGTCCATAATATCAGTCTTTTATGTGCTTATTTCCTGAATATCTTCGCGTCAGTAATTCATTTCAGTTGGCCCCTTCAACAACACCACCACGTTCACCTAGAAAGCACATACATAGACACAGATTCTGACATGGATTTAGATACGGACACGGGACACGACATTTGTGAAAAAAATGAGAATATAGACATGACAAGGACACAGAAAAAAATATAAATAAAAGTGTATATTATTCTATTAGTAACATAAAAATTTTACTAAAATGTCCAAAATGAAAATATTGACAATGTGTAGGTTCATGTCTCTTTATTCATTCACAGAGGAAAAACCACACCATTAACCATGCATCTAACTCTTTTCCTCACCTTTAATAGGCAAAGATAAAGCGAAAAGGTCGTTTTGATAGCGACCCATGGATCTACATAGAATGTGAATACAAAAAATCATTTTGTCAAATATAAAAACCATATAAAACTCATGTTCACTAGGAAACATTAAAGTATAATTTTATAAAACTAACTAAGTATAGATAAATGTTACTAATTTAATAATGTTTATTTTCAATTTTTAATTATTTTAGATACAACTTTCAAGAAGCTCGGACACGGGAATGACACGACATTTTTTTCTTTAATTTATGGGACACGCTGCATGGCGTGTCATATACAGTTTTTGGCGTGTTTATGGCATGTTTATGTCAAACACGTATCCGACACGGACATGACATTCCCAACGGCGTGTCTGTGCTTCTTAAACGTTCATTGTAGCAACAACAATTACTACTACTATAGAGGGCACAAAAAAAAAAGAAAATAAATAAAATGAGAGAATGAAATATCAGCAACAACAATATCACGATAAATCTTTGGGGTTGACTATGTGCATTCTCTCTCCATTCAATTATGTTAAGCACCATAACTAATAGTAACAGTAGATTAGAAGACAATACATATAATAATAATCAATCCTATGTGGCATTGTAAAGTCCCATCGTAGTAAATATGTTGAGGTTGTAGCTTTTGTAGCTTGAGGTTCAAACATTTTTGTTAAAATCGATATAATTTTGTCCTATGTGACATTTGGGTCCACCATTTTGTAATCTTGAGGACAACTAGGAGTTTCCAATTACTCTTTGAAATGGTAGAAAACTGACGATGGACTAACTTCTAGTTTCTACAATCTAAATTGGGTTGTACATAGAAACACTAGTAGTAGCACACACATAGTCCCCAATATATGTGCCTAAAATATCTTAATGAATTGCCCATATATTTTTTCATTCTCATAGAGAGTCTCTAACCTCTTACAAATAAGTTCTTTTCTTCTATTCATTAAGCACTAGGTTTTATCTTTGTAATTGCTTGAATAACATAGCTCTATTTTCCCTTTGAGGAGGTTGTCACTTGGAACTTGAAACTAGAATTGTAGAATTGGGATAATGAAGGGGACAAACTTCTGAAGGGTTTGTCAATTGGAGCTAGAACTGGGGACCCATACATTTTTTTCATTCTCATAGAGTGGTTCTAACCTCTTACAGATAAGTATAAGTTCTTTTCTTCTCTTCATTAAGTACTAGGTTTATCTTTGTAATTGCTTGAATAACTCAACTCTATTTTCCCTTTGAGAAGATCGTTCTTGGAACTTGAAACTAGAGCTGGGATAATGAAGGGGATAAACTTCTGTAGGGTTAGTCAATTGATGCTAGAACTGGGGACCTATACATTTTTTCATTTTCATAGAGTGGTTCTAACCTCTTACAGATGTTTGTCCCAGCATCGAACTATCCTCTTTTCTCTAGTAGGAACGGGTGTCAATTGCTGAAAGCCGTCTCAGAAGAAGGGTTTCTTTTTAGTTGAGAGCATCCCTAAGGGCATAAGCGCTTCCCATTACCAAAGTATAAGTTTGTTTCTTCTATTCATTAAGCACTAGGTTTTATCTTTGTAATTACTTGAATAACTCGGCCCTATTTTTCCTTTGAGGAGGTTTATCACTTGGAACTTGAAATTAGAGCTGGGATAATGAAGGGGATAAACTTCTAAAGGGTTAGTTAATTGGAACTAGAACTGGGGACTTTTGGGGTTGGCCGCCTAATTGGCTTAATTATCCAACTTTTCATTTCTATTATCCAAATCTAGTCGAGTTTTAGAAGTAGGCATTCTTAGAGAGAGGATAATTTGGATTTTGGAAAGAGACAAATTCGTGCTTCTCCTAATCTCCTCTTATTCCTATCCGTTAGTGGGTATCAAATGTTATGTTGTCGACAAACCCCACATTTTTTGTCTGTTCGATCAATTGTTAAATGGAACATCAAACCTCATGATTTTGGGCATGATTGAATCGTAGGGATAGATATTGTAGAATTTGTTCGAAATAAAAAGTGAAAGAGGTGGAGTTCTACTGCTTTAGGAGGGAAATTTTCCTCCATAATGCTTGATGCTCAATAATCTCTTATTTTCATAGGAAAATTAGTTAATAATTATTTATTAGTATAGTTGCTAATAAATAAAATTTAGATTGTTAGTACAAGCATGTTAATATACAATAAGCTATATTCATCAAACATTATTATTCACTAATAGTATGTGACTATTAATGTATGATAGTTGATGGAGATCAAGTTTAATTAGGGTTAACCTTTTATTTTGCTTGATTAGGATTAATCTTTTATTTTATTTAAAACTTTGAATTAGATTTGGATTAGGTTTTTAATTTGTTTGTATGTTTTTTGCATGTAGGTATTTCTATATATATGCTTATATGGGGACTGATTTAAAAATCCTAGTTTATCGGCATATATGATTTGCTAATTTACTATCAAATCTTTTCTAGAGTGATTCTTGTGAGAATGGGCATATGATTGGTCAGGTGTATAACTTGATTTTATCTCATTTGTTCTAAAATCCCCAAATTTTCCACCATAAATCCTAAATTGGCTTTTGACTCAAATTTAGTATTAAATGTCAAAGATTCAATTTTTCACCAAACCCTAACCCTAGAGCCCCTCATCTTCCATCTTTTTTCTTGTTTTGATTTTAGTTTTTAATAAAAAGTTAGAAGAAAGAAAAAAAAGAGGAAGGAAATAAAAAATAAAAAAATGTCCATCAAATAGCTTGATCAACATCATCAACCCAAACATCGATATATTGTCATCTTCGAGTTGCCACTTTCCTCCAATTTTCACAGTCGCTGTAGCCTCTGCTTCCTCGATCACCAACTTCAACAATAGTAATAGCCTAGAACAACGCAACCCTCAAGTTCGTTCATTGTCTTCAACTTTGCTAGGCTTTGACTATTTGACCTGCAACCTCAATATTCATGCCGATTCAGTAGCTTATTCTGTACAACCCCTAGATCATGGAGCTTTGCTGACCCCATGGCAAGCAAGTCCAATGCTTGCTGCCCTCTCCCCCTCCCCACCTATCTCTCCATCGACCTTCCCTCTTCTTGACAATGGCTTAGTAGTGTCTTCGAGCCCTGAGCTTTTCCCCATTTCTGCAAACTCTTCCAACCTTGTGTTCCTCGTCTTTTTTTGTCATCTTCATTAGAGATCCTTGGTTCTTTATCTTTCGTTAGTTTGGCTTCGAATCAACATCCTTGGGCTCTAAGTGACATTGTTTCTCTTTCGAAACAATTTTCAATTCGTCGGCTACCATTCGAGAAGACTTCTAAAGCTTAGTTGCAATTAAACCTAAAAATTAACGTTCGATTACATCCAAACCTACCATAGGTTCTACTCGATTTGGATGCCAAGTCCTAATTGATTGCAAGATAGATCTGGATAGGTAGTTCCAACTTCCAACCTGAATCGAACTCAACTTGGGTTCGGACAAGAGGAACCCAACTAGTAGCATAAAAAAGACTCGCTAAGGGTTATTTAGTGATTTGGAGGTCGTTTCCAGCCGGATTCGCATGCAAATCGTGCCAGATTCAAGCCATTAAGAATCTTTGCCATTTCCTCAACTTTGCGAGTTAATTTTGTATGGGATTCGTATTTTGTGGTTAGTACATATACACTGATGGAGATTGAAAGCAAGTTGAGTATAATATATATGATGCAGTCCCAAATTTGTATGGTTTTAATGATCGTTATTGTCATGAGGATTGGGAGAAACATCTTGAACATTTTCTTCTGTTACTTTCCTCTGATAAAAGAAAATCTTCATGCTTGACTTGAGTTGGTTGAAAAACTTCTTGATTGGTGCATGGTATTTATATATTTTGTTCATATTGGGATTGCTCGCAAGTTCTTTGTACTCGGTATGTTTCACACATTTTAGATTATTCTCTAAAATCTCGTCTATCTCCATCATCTCAGCCCAAGGTTGAACAAGAGTTAGAGCCTGAATCAACTTTATGTGTAGATAACATTGCTCTAAGTATGATAGATGCAGACACTCTTACTAGTGGCATTTGATCAAACACTCTTACTAGTGGCATTTGATCAAATGTTCTATGTTTGGAGAATTTTGACACTATGATTATCAATGCCCTTTAAAGAGTCTTTTGTGCTTATTAATAATGTTGATGAATAGAGAATTATGGACATCAACATTGCTTTTGAAAATATCAGTGATGTTGTGGATGGGACAAAGTCCAGCATAGTGTTTATCCCATATTTAGAGCCAGAAGCCTTGTCAAGCCTGACTATAAGACTACTCAACTACAGCTGAACTTAGAAGCACTTGACGGTATCCATGTTTATGAGGAGAAATTGACTCCATGTGATGTTGTTTAAGTGACAGGCCTAAAGAATTTATATATCTACTTTCTATCTCTATGGAAGATAGGTTTTAACACACATGTAGTATCACTTGTATATCACCTACTTAAGTTCCGCGAGAAATTCGTTGATTGTGTTTAGCAATGAAACTTATAAAGTTTTTGGAGATTTACATGGAAGAATATAAGAATTTTCAGCTGAGACGAGATGATGATTAGGGTTCGTCCCGAGAGGCTGCCTTATGGAACTATAGCGATTCTTCTTTGTCGACGCACAAATCCTTACAAGATCCAAAGGAAGATTGTGCAAATGACTACGAGTTGGTTATCCTTTATATTCTAGTATCAGTTTAGAATTCAACATTAAGAATTTGGTGATCATTCTAGAATTGGCACCATCTATTTTAGCAGCTTTGCAACGCCCATAGTTCCAAGACTACCACCATGGCCTGATTGAATTGTTTCCGTGTGAGGAGCTTTTTTAGTTTTTATGGACTTGCTTGATTTTTACCATTGCAGCCATTCACCACTTGTGAATGTTCCCAAACTGAGGAGAGTTTATTCGGATTAGTCTTTTATTTTATTTGATTAGGATTTATTTTTTTTATTTTTTTAAAACTCTAAATTGGAGTTGGATTAGGTTTTCAATTTATTTGCACATTTTGTGCACATTGGTATTTTTAAAAATATATACTTGTAAACATGATTTATTAATAGTTGATGAGAATTGATCGTAGAAATTCTAGTTTATTGGTATGCGATTTGCTAATTTGCTATTAGATTTTTTTGCTCTAGCGATTTATGTAAGAGTTGCTGAATGATTCGTCTGAGAGTAAGGTCCGAATCTTGTTCCCTTATTTTAAACCCTAGTCTATTTATAAGACCACCAAATTTCCCATTATAAATCTTAAATTTGCTTCCCTCTTGTATCACAAGTATTTGTAACGCTACTTATAAATACACATTAGGATGGCTGGGTAAATATTAGTTATTAAAACTAATAATATTTATTTATAAAATAATAATATAAAAATATTTATTTTAATTACTAACTACTTATTTGTAATTAACTAGTAGAAAGTATGTGTTCAAAATGCAAAATAATTTTCCTTAACTCTCACTACAAGCTCGAAGTTTTGGTGCAGTGGAAGGGTTTTTCAACGTAGTATGAGAGCAACCCAGGTTCAAATCCTGCCGAGAGCGTATTTAATTGCGGATTTTTTAAAAATTTTTACTGCTACGCAGAATCCAGGTTTCTATCCAAAATAGGCCTTCAATCTGCGGGGATGTGTTAAAATACAAAATAATTCGCTCAACCCTCACCACAATTTCGAAGTTTTGGTATAGTGGTAGGGACCTTTTATGATCCCAGATAAAGGTTGCAGGATGGCGGATCTAATGCCTAGTCGGCAAGAATGTTGGCAGAGTCATCTAGGGCAAATACAACAAGAAAAAAAAACAAGTCACGTGCAAATGGCAACATGCACGACTGCAGGCTCTAGCGGTGTGCATTAAAAGGAGTGGCTGTGAGCTGAGATGGATTCTGAGGTGCAGATTAACATCTATTGTTGATTAGAGTGTGGATCGAGAAATTGGTGTCCGATTAAGGTAATTCAGGAGTCGAATCAAATATTTTTCACCATTCCGGATGTAGTGGTGGATGAAAATTAGGCAAAAGCCACTAGTTGGAGTAGATTTTGTACAAATCAGCGGTGATCGAGGGGTCGATACTGACCAGAATGATGGATAGTCAGTAGTTGGTGGATTGTACAATGATAAGGTATGTTCATGGTAATAGATAAGATTGCTTTGGGATATGGAGTAGCACTTGGAAGTGTATAATCATCTATATTTGTATCTAGTGATAACCATAGTTTTTTGGATCAAGGTGGAATACAGTGTAGCAATCACTTTTATCTGGTTCATGACATGAGAAGTGATATGAGTATTTAGGCAATCTCGGTGTTTGACTGAGGTAGAGGTAGAGCAGGTGTAATGATTATGAATGCTTGATGAAGAGCATGGTATAGTAATAATGAATATTCAATGGAGCACGGTGCAACGATTATGAGCACTCGGTGAAGAGTGTGGTGTAGTAATTGTGAGTGTTCAAGAGATTATCGTTTAGTGATCATGTGTGCTCAGAGGAGAGTATGGTTTAATAATCATGAGTGCTTAACTATGGAGATGGTGATGATTATACAAGTTGTTTCTGGTAGGTGGAGTATAGTGCATGTGCGTTAGATATCTGCCAAGTATAGACCTGGCAAGTGGGCCGGGCGGCTTGTTGGGCACACCCGGCCCGGCATGTGCCCGACACGGCTTGTAGACCCGAGCCGCGCCTGGCATGTGCCAGGCACGACCCGACACGGGAATAAACTAATTTTTTTTTTTAAAACTAGCCGTTATGGCCCGTTGGGGGGTTTTTTCTTGTAATTTTTTTTTAAGTCATAAATCTCTTAGAAAAAATACTAAGAACAAATTGAGCGTGACGGTTAGGGTCCTCTTCTCTCTTTTCGGGCTTTGTATGATTTTTAAAGAGATTTATAGAGCAATTATATCAATGTAATGAGATTTAATGTAATAAATTTTTTTTTTACTATAGTTTTTTTTTGTTAAAACTAGTTAAATTAAGCTAACTATTCTCTTAAACTTACTTAACAATCAACTTAATATTTCTAAAAAAATTAACAAAAAAAAACGTGCGGGCATGCCTCGGCTCGGGCATGGCATGTGTCCGACGGCCCGAGTCCAGGCGGACGTGCCATGCCGGACACGACACGTCCTAAAAGTAGGCCCGGCACGACACGTTCGTGCCAGGTACGGGCCATGCCCGGGCTGGGCACGGCCCACTTGCCTATCCTAGCCAAGTGTGTGACGAGAACAACAAAATTTTTTCAAGATGCATGGCTAATCGAATATGAGCTAAGATAAAGATTGTTAGGTTTATGTCTTGTATCTATTGAGTATCAAGATGTAATCATGGTTACAAAAAGTTTCAGTTCAATTGGATTTAGATTAGTTGACGGTATTCTAATTGGTTTGGAATACCAATTAGATTATGATAGTGCTATTGTGATAGAAATTATATATATATATATATATATATATATCTCTTGTAAATGAGATGAGAGATTAGAACAATTGATGGGACAGAGAGACCCTTTGTTATTATGAGAGATGCGAGAGCTAGAGAAATACTTGGAGTCTTGGATCTTTTTTTGTATTATTTTTCTCATAATGAATCTCTCTTGTTCTTCCGTAGACGTAGATCGAACTTGGTTGATCAAATAATGTTAAATATTGTGTTCTTTTTGTGTTTACTATATTTCCTATGTCGATGATCTCGATGGTGTGATCTAGTCATATTTGCGAGATCTGATGGAGGGTTTCGATCCCAAATAAGTGGTATCAGAGCAATCTAGATTCAATTCTTGTCGGGCGCGTATTTAATTGCGGGTTTTAAAAAAAAATTATGCTGCTGCGTAAAACTCAGGTTTCTACCCAAATTGGGTTTTTAACCTGCCGGGGCGTGTTAAAAATACAAAATAATTTCTCTAAATTTTCACCACAACTTCAAAGTTTTGGTACAGTGGCAAGGTCTTTCAATAGCATGGATTGTAATAATTACTAATTACTTATTCATAAGATTTATTAATATTGTATTAAGAATGTATTAAGTAGTTATTGAAAAATTAGAAATATGTAACATAGGATGCCACTTAACAAATTGTCATACATTATCACATTAACTCATTTCTGCTTATCCCTTATTATCCCACCAAAATATTTTAATTCCAAAATGAATTATTTTACTAGGAGATACTTATGCCCAAAAATTTTTGAGTTTCAATAACTGACAAGGCCTTAGATATCCTGAAGTCTTCCAAAGTTCCAAACTTAATTAAGAGTATCATGAGGCTCTCGTGGTGTTCCATTTCTTCTAGTATTCTTAAATTCAGCTTTTCTTATAGTTTGATTTTATTTTTAGTACCTACCATGGTTCTCCAATAGAATCATTCAATTCTACCAAATCCTGTGGTAGGATACCATAGTATTCTACCTAATCCTCTGCCCAGTTCTTCTTAATCAACTTATTAAAATGCTCTATATTTATTTAGTTTGTTCTTCCATGGTGGAACTCTTTGATCTTCACTGTTAATGCATTCTTTAATGGAATTCTTTGATCTTCACTATCAATGCACTAAAAATTACCTAAGTTTCTTTTCTTATTCATCATCCTTATAAGCTTAAAATTTTTGTCTCCCTTCTTATTTGCTTCTTTTTTTGCTCACTTTTATTTAGAAGGGGAGCCTTGGCGCAACGGTAAAAGTTGTCGCCATGTGACCTGGAGGTTAGGGGTTCGAGTCGTGGAAACAGCCTCTTGCAGTAAAAAAGTAAGGTAAGGCTGCGTACAAAAAACCTAAATGGTCCGACCCTTCTCTGGACCCTGCACATAGCGGGAGTTTTGTAGCACCAGGCTGTCCTTTTTTTTTTATTTCTCAAAATTTTCGTAATTCCTGCACTTTTGCTATTTACTAGCAGAAAGGCACATGCAATGCTCATGTAAAATTTTCTTAATCTATAACCTTAATAGGATTACAATACTTAATTTCTGATGCAGAAAATGCGCATTTAATAAAATTAATCATTTTCAACTGAAGACATTCACATTGTATTTCCAGTGCTATCACGAGTTAAACTACTTGGCCTCACTTGGCTTCGTTTGACATTTGCTACAAGACTATTTTTGTTTATGACTCCTTTATATTTGACGGAAAGAACAAAGAAGCTCAAAGAATTAGTCTAACAAATTCTAGAAAAGTTAGTTCCAAAATGATGTTAGCTATATGCAAAGTAGACTTATTAGTTATTAAATATCTGTCAAGAAGAAATGAAGCTGGAAGACATCACATGTGTACCGATTCTTTTTTCAAAGACAAAGCCACCATATAGCTATTATTGCTTACTTTTTTGAGAGGTACACCACATAGCTATTAAGGGCAAAACCAGTCATCACTTAGCTGTAGTAGCGTTCCTTCCTGATTGAAAGATTAAAACATATAATGTTTCAAAATTAGAATTTGTACCCCATGGCAAATAGTTATGTGGACTTACATAATCCAAAATCATATACTGGTATTTAGTGGGACATGGTTATAAAACCTACATAATCAAAACTAACCTCTGTATTTAAAATTAAGTGGAGAGTAACCAAGATGCTTAAATTATATGGAGAATCGTTTGGCTTCTTACAAAAGTAAAAGCTGTTCACCTTGCTCCATATGCAAATTCTAACAATTGCTACAAGCTTATGTCGTAGCATGAAAGGAAAGTGACAATAAAGGAAACCAGAGGTGGAAACCATTAGATTGGTTGTTATAATTCTCTAGTGATCATCTTCTTTGGGATACGTTTGGATCAATCGAAGATTCATGATTACAGGAAAGTGATTTCAGAATGTGTGCTGATGTCCCCCAAAGCAAAGGGAACTGCTTGGGCCCCATGTAGTCATTCTAGAAATATTGACTATTGAATTTGTCTGGAAAGTGAAGTAAGCAAAGTGTATGTACTATATGGAAGTGTACAAACATGAAACAAACACTGAAATAGGAATTTCATTTCTAAAATGTGAAATTATTGGAATTGGATAATAATGTAGAAAAAAACTGCAAAATTACTAATGTAACTTTGCAATTGAACAAGGAAAAGTTATTGGATTAGTGGCAGTTTTTGTTTATATATGGTCATGCTTAGTTAAGAGCAAAAAAAAGACGTACTCGGCATTGTGAATATAATTTAAAACCAAGTGAATAGAGGGATAGGACATACTTCTTTCTGAATAAATATTAACTCAAATATACTGGGGTCTTAAATTGTTAAGTGAGTGATACATGAATCTCCATTCAATCTTATTGTCCTAAAAATGCAGAGTAAGTGCCATTGCTTTACTTTTGGTCAACAGTCAGGTTCTTTTCTTTTTTATGAGAATTAGGTTATAGCCAGGTTAAATACCTAAGTTGATTCTCCTGATTTATTGCCATGTACATAGTTTCAAATTTGGCCTAAGTTAATTCTCCTGATTTATTGCCATGTACATAGTTTCAACCAAATTTGATGCGACTTTCTGACAGGAATACATTAAAGAACCATAGAGAGGCAGGATCTAAAAGTTAAGAGGACCTTGCCGATGCTCTACAATCTCAAAGTATCACTGTTACATTACAAGTGATGAAATTGACTGAGAATCACACTCAAAAACATAGGCATGAGGTACTTGGTTATAATTTGTAGCCATTGATACTTGGCTACCATTACAACAACAACAACAACTAAGCCTTTTATCCCAAGTATTTAGGGTAGGCTACATGAACCAAAAAAAGAATCACGCCGGATCGATCACTTTGATATTCCTTCTCCATTCATTTCTATCAAGTAATATCTCCTTATTTAAACCTCTAGACTCCATATCTTTGCGTATCACCTCCATCCATGTTTTCTTCGGTCTTCCCTTCGTTCTTTTAACTTGTCCTATATTGATAAACCTTCATCTTCGAACTGATGCACTTGTAGGCCTACGTTGCATATGACCAAACCATCGTAAGCGATTTTCTCGCATCTTCTCATCAATGAGAGTTACACCTACCTTAGCACGAATATTTTCATTTCTCACTTTATCTCTCCTAGTGTTACCGCACATCTAACGGAGCATGCGCATCTTTGCTACACTTATCTTCTGTGAATGATGTTTCTTTATAATCCAACATTCCGTGCCATATAATAAAGTTAGCCTAATAGCAGTCCTATAAAATTTTCCTTTCAATTTTAAGAGAATGTTACGGTCGCATAAAACTCCCACTGCCCTCCTCCTCCATTTCAACCAGCCAGCTTGTATCCTATAGTTAACATCATTATCGATCTCTCCATCATTCTGAATAATAGAATCCAAATATCTAAACGGACTGCTCATTTGTATCTCTTGCCTGTCCAGTTTTACAACATTATAGTCTATAGTCCGGTATTTACTAAATTTACACTCCATATACTCTGTTTTAGACCTACTCAATCTAAAACCTCTAGATTCTAATGTATGCCTCTACAACTCTAACTTGGCATTTACCCATTCTCTTGTTTCATTAACTAAGAC
This sequence comes from Dracaena cambodiana, assembly GCA_036321105.1. Lineage (NCBI taxonomy): Eukaryota > Viridiplantae > Streptophyta > Magnoliopsida > Asparagales > Asparagaceae > Dracaena > Dracaena cambodiana. The sequence continues at coordinate 41,460,914 of JAYEPQ010000012.1, forward strand.
AATATCATCAGAAAATAGCATACACCAAGGTATCTCATTCTGAATGACTTTAGTAAGCTCATCCATCATTATAGCAAATAAGAATGGGCTCAATACAGATTCTTGATGTAATCCAATTGTGATAGAAAAATCACTTGTTAAACTACTACATGTTCTGACATTGGCCACTACTCCATCATACATGCCCTTAATTATGTCGATATACTTGATAGGAACTCTTTTCTTCATCAGTGTCCACCAAAGTATCTCTCATAGAACTTTATCATAGATTTTCTCGAAGTCAATAAATACCATATGCAAATCTCTATTTCTCTCTCAGAATCGCTCTATAAGTTGATGAAGTAAATGAATAGCTTCTGTTGTCGATCGCCCCGGCATAAATCCAAACTGGTTCTTCGATATTTTAACAGTTTGTCGCAATCTATGTTCAATTACTCTTTCCCAAAGCTTCATAGTGTGGCATATGAGTTTTATTCCCCGATAGTTAGAATAACTCTGAATATCGCCCTTATTCTTATACAGAGGTAGTAGGGTACTCTTCCTCCATTCATTTGGCATTTTCTTATTTTGCCAAATCTTGTTAAAAAGATCTGTTAGTCACCTCACACCAATCCCTCCTAAATATCTCCATATCTCTATAGGAATTTCATCTGGACCAACAGATTTTCTTTATTTCATCATCTTCAAAGCCTCTTTTACTTTAGACTTTTTGATTCTGCGCATAAAACTACAATTCATATCCTCATATTGAATAGTAAGATCTCCCAAATCTTGAGTAAAACTACCATTATATAATTTATTAAAATAATTTTTCCATCTTTCTTTAATCTCTTCATCTCGAATTAGAACTGTTTGATCCTCATCTTTAATATACTTTACAGTACATAAGTCTTTAGACTTTCTCTCTCTTATTCGAGCAATTTTATATATATCATTTTCTGCCTCTTTATTATCTAACTTCTCGTACAGTTATTTATATAATTTAGTTTTTACATTCCGAACAGTTTTCTTAGCCTCCTTCTTTGCTAGTTTATACTTCTCAAAACTTATTCCATTATTATTATTATTATTCTTCAAATCTGTATAAACATCTCGCTTGATTTTAATAGCATTTTTTACCTCTTCATTCCACCATGATGTATCCTTACATAGTGGAGCACCGCCTCTCGACTTACCGAATATATTTTTAGCTATCTTTTTAATGCAGCTAGCCATTTTGTTTCATGTTACATTAGGATCATCATGATCCCTCCAGTCTGCTTCTTGTACTACTCTATCTACAAAAACTTTTTGATTACCTTCTAATCACCACCACTTAATCTTAGGATCTAATTTACACTTAATTTTTCTAAATTTCTGTCTAATCTGAATATCTTAAACTAAGAGTTTATATTGGGTAACTACACTTTCACCTGACACTACTTTACAATCGATACAACTAGCTCTATTTACCCTCCTAGTTAAAAAGAAATTTATTTGGTTTGCATTCGATCCACTTTTAAAAGTAACTAAGTGAGAAACTCTCTTTTTAAACCAAATATTCGCTAAAATTAAATCATAAAACAAAGCAAAATCTAGAATTGAGTTACCTGCTTCATTTCTTTCTCTAAAACCAAATTCTCTATATACACTATCAAATCCATTACTACTAGTTCCTACATACCCTTTGAGATCACCACCACTGATACTTGGCTACCATTCTTTCATGAATTAGTAGCCATTCCATATACAATTCAACCTCAGTATCATTTATTTTCTAAGAAAATTCAAATTGTCTATTTTCCAAGGATATTCAAGGAAAAAAAAGTATGCACAAGTATGTAGCATACAAATAGTTTTTTTTTTTTGATGAAACTTGCCATCCCCAATTTACCTATATAGCCTTCTTAATCATTAATAATTTACTAAGTCACTTCCATATGATACACTTTACACCAGGATATAGACTTGTGCAAAAAGCCTGGGCTTGGTGCTCGGCTCGGGCTCGAGCCTAAGCCAAAGTCTAGACTGGGCCCAATGACTGCCTAGTTCACCAGGCTTTTTCGAGCCTCGGTCTAGGCCACTCTCGGCGAAACTCGGGCTCGACCCGACCTGGATAATTTATCAATTAGTATTTTTTTAAAATTCTCTTTAAATTGTATATTACCTTATTTCTTTCTTGTAACCTGTCTTAATTACATTTCCAATTTTATTTGTGTCATTTAGATTTTCATTTGATCAAATCAAATTTAGAAATTACTTCTAAATACTTACTGTGTAAAAACTTTCTTATTGTCAAAACTTGAAAATCTTAATTTTCTTATTAACAAGTCAAAATGGTTGTTGATTAATATAATTATCTTATTTGTGTTTAATTAGGGAGACATTTATGATATTTAATCAATCAAAAATTGACTTTCGTAATAATTTATAATTAAATAACTTTCCACAACAATTTATAATAAAATTCGCAACTATTGATAATAAAATAACTTTCCATCGCAATTTATAATAATTTCATTCCATTACAACTTATAATAATAAATATCATAATCAATCAAAATTAACTTTCCATAAAGAATACCTTTGTTGAAAAAATTAACTTTATTAATAATTATGTAAAAATTATATATCATGATTCCTAATAAGAATAATAAATTATTAACCTTTCTTGAAATAAAATATTCATTTAATTAGTAATAAAAGCTATTTAAAAAGAAAAAAATTCGTGTGTATTGTTACATTTTTTTTGTCTATTTATAATATTGTTTTCAATTTTTTCTTACACCTATTTTTTTTTTAAATTTCTTTTTAAAAAAATCAATTTCCTTAAAAACCGGGCTGGCTCAGTGGCTGGCATGGGCCAATACCCGGCCCACCCCCTCCGAGCCCGGGCTTGGGTGTTCGGGCTGGGCTGGGCCAGGTTGACTTGTTTGGACATGTCTGCTAAGATACAAGAAAAAAAAAAGTGATAAAAAAGAAAATTTCTACGAGGTTATAAATAGTTTCATGTGCTAATACTTTGTGAAGCCATACCTCCGCCAATCTTGAAGATCTTATAGCTCCTCCTCGCTCTCTTTTTCCTCCCTATCTCTATTCCTTACACTGAATTTATTATCCCCTAAGAATAGACATTAGATGCCTCTTGCTCATGTTGCTTGTAAAAGCTCTCTTCTATTGCCGCTACAGAGCCAATATATTCTCTAAGGAAAATCTTAATGCCTTTGATGTCTGTTAGTCTAAAATTTCTAATAGCCAAAGAATAGTTCTAGTAATAAGCTTTAGAAGAACATTTTTTTCTTAAAAAAATATATTCATATAGGTAACTTCGTTTCAAGAGGAGTAATCATATATCCCTAATGCTTCGAGTACGAAGTTTCATTGTAGTATAATTGAGAATCCAAATATAAACAAAATTTGAAAATTTCTTCAAACTTATTTAGGACTTTTCACTCAAATTTAACCATTGGACCAAAACAAAATATGCCTTGGTCCTCCAAAATATACGTTCTTATGAAGTAAAACACGAAGACCCAACAAAATAACTTGAAGATTGATTTTTGTTCTAATAAATGTTATATCTTTATTGAGTTGTGCATAAGAAAAGTATCTTCAGATTTCTTCATATGTAGCTTTTTGTTAGCTTTCACTGATTTAGGAATTAAGGTACGAAAAAAAAAACATGTGATACGACTGGTTGATTATGATAAATCAAACTAAACCTTGTTAGCAAGGTTTTAAATATCGGTTATATGGGATATATCGATAAAAAAAAAAATCCATAGCAGATATCGTTCTCAAGGAGATATGGGGGATATTTAGTAAATGTTGGTTGCCCATAGTAGACTATAAATAAATAAATAAATAAATAAATAAATAAATAAATATATATTTCTATCCTAAAACAAATATGAATAAGAAATATATGTATATATCATATAAACCTACATAAAACATCATGTGTATGTGATGTACTTATCTCGACAACTTTCTTTAAATCGATGAATCCATAATCACTATGCCACTGGCCAATAAGTTTTTTTTAATGTAATTTTACTACAAATTTGATGTAATTTTCTTGATTTTGCTATAATTCAAGTATTTAACAGTAATTTTAAAGTAATTTAACATTAAACCATTCACCAGTAATTCCTAAATTTTAAAAAAATTATAAAAAGAAATCACCCAACTCGAAGTTATAATAGAGGTATCCAATGAGCTCAATTTGCTCAAATAACCAAGGAAAGAAAAACTATATTATATGATGAGAAGAAAATCACAACTTTTTACCCAGTTGCATGGGCTCAGATATCAGCTGATATCGACTGATATTTGTATCCCGGTATTGCAACTATAATAGCATGTTGGACCCAATATATTGGCAATTTTTCTATCTGAAAATGATAAACGCATAGAGATATTCAATATCGTAGCACTTAGGTGTCAAAACCGCAATATTGACCAATAATGTGGATGTTGCGACTGCTACATAAAACCTTGCTTGTATTAGATAATGCGTAATAATTCAGGCCTTATCTCTATGATAATACAAAATTACTTGAGATAGTAATTTGGATTATGGAATTGCTACTTACAAAATATATAATAGCTATGAAGTAAAGTCAAAAAAATACAACATAACCAAACCTTCTTGCTACGATGATTCACATAATCATCAATTTTACTTAGTACTCCAATGAAAGTGAATGTAACAATAAAGAAACAACCTTTTCCTCACGGCTCAAGTCTAACTATTCTCTATTCATCAAGAATAGTGATTAAATTATTCAATTAACTTAATAACAAGACCAAAACTAGATGATGAGGTAAACAAATTCTATACATTAGAGATGAAGGCACCTTATAAGCTCAAATTGAAATTATGCCGAACATATAATACCTATCACCATCCTCCAAAATAGTACAAGAAAAATAATGCCATTTTTACTTGTTGAAAAAAACTAAAAGATTAACATAAACCCAAACTCAAAAAATACCAATATCTACATAATTGGGCACTCTCTCTTTTGACAAAATTACTTCATAATTTCATCCCTTCAAGTTTTGCTTCGATTCAGTCAATTTTGTAGCTGCTGCTGGCAAAGGCGTCGTCGAGACAGAGCAGGATCATGCTGGTAGAAAGATGTTTGTCGTAGAGCACCATTGATGGTATTTGACCCTAATTTGAGTTCTTGCTTTAATTCAATGGCCTAAAATTGAAATTAAATGAGAAAGAAAAAATGGGAATTAGGATTCAAATTAGAATTGAGGTTGCCAAGTTTGTTGGAGACTAGGACTTAGCCTTTTCGACTAGGACTTAGCCTTCTCGATTGTTCAGAACTAAATTCATTTGGTGGGAGGAAGTAGGAGTCTGGGGAGAGTCGGATTCAAGGTAGGAGCTGACAAAGTTAAGGAAGTGAACACTACAACACGTGAGAAAGAGGACATGCAACTAAGGGCCGAATTGACGAGGTTATTGTAATCTTAGTAGGTATGAAAGTCAATGGCTCAGGTTGAATCATTCACGTTGGCGGCTAGGAAATTTTTTAAGTTAATTGATGATTAAGATCTCATCTAGATAGAATAAAATAAGGATAAATCCAAACACCTAACTCACTCTTTTTGATATAGTATAGATTTGAAACACTTTTTTGCTTTAGAAATCTTTGGTATTTTCTCACCTACTACTAACTCCTATTAGTAATATATCAAGACGAGTTTCTCTATGCATCTTTATTTCTACTTTCTTGATATAGCTAAATATTTTTTCAATATAGTGTTTATCTCTTAATCTATTTCTACTATTGTATCCTATCATTTTATTTTTTTAAGTAGGTTCTCATATTTTATGCTCAATCGTTAAGCATTAGTCTCTTATTCATTTGATTCCTTTTTTTTCCCTCAACTTGTTACAATTGTACTCATTTATTTTTGTGCTTGATTGTGCCCTACACAAGCATAAACGTTGGGATTTTATTTTGCATATGAGGTCTGAGCAATGGGGAGGTGCCGAAGAATAAGTACCAAGCTTGCAAGAAGATAAACAATAGTCAACTGAAAAATTTCTACAGGAAATTTAGTTCTTGTGGGTTGATTACAACGTCAGTTGTTCAACTGTACTCGACGGTTAGATGACAAGTTGACTGGTCAACTGACCATCGAGTGTTGTGGTAGTTTTGAGTCAGTTTAGGACTTTTTAGTGTTGTGGTAGTTTTGAGTCAGTTTAGGACTTTTTTCCGACTTGTGGGTTTAAAGTGTTGTATTTGGGCACGAATTGTATAGGGATTAAACCCTAATATAATGTGAGTTGTTGTGAAGGCTCGAGAGAATTGGTGAGGAACCATCAAAAGAGATTCGAGTTTGGGATCCAAGGAGGTGTATAATCTTTATACCATGGTTAAAATCTAGTAGAATCTCTTTTCTCTCTCTTTGGATGTATACCAATTGGTGGAAACACACTTTATCATTATATCTGGTATGATTTTGTATTATTTTCCATAGTAGAATTTTGTTCATGGATCTAAGCATCTACATGTGTTCTTCATTGCTAGCAATGCCCTTGGACCAATCTTTTGTTGCAATTATCGGATTAGCGTTTTTTTTGGAGAGGCCCAGATTGCGATAGGTCAGTTGGTGTCAGAGTAGTATGACGATATATTGAAGGTCTATGATAGAGAGCCAAGGTTTGAGGTGGAGCGGTTTGATGTCAAAGTAATTTTAGACTATGGCAAAAAGAGAGTTTATGCTATGCTTATCTAACAAGGTTTTCAAATAAAAAAAGAGGAAGCTGAAAGATGTCACTAATGAGCAATAGAGGATGATGGTGTGGAGGCGATTAGCGCCATCCAATTATGCCTTGCAGAACATTATATACAACTTGATGGACAAGAATATTGCTCCATAGTTATGGACAAAACTCAGAACGTTTTATATGAGAAAGAGTCTCTTATAAGCTATACCTTAAGAAGAAGGTTTATGGACTGTTAGTGAAGGGGGAACAACATATTGGAGCACTTAAACATCCTTAATAGGATCCTTAGGAACCTTCTCATTGTTGGAGTCAAGGTGGACAAGGAGAACCAAAGTTTTTTCGGCCACATTGTGACATCAAGATTTTTTCAGCCACATTGTGACCGCGATTCCGTGTTGGAAAGAGTAGCTCGTGTTTGAGGAGGTGACATCAAATTTATTGTTCTAATGAAATAAGGAAGAAGCTGATGAAAAAGGTAGAGCTGAGCTTTAGGATTGGGTGGAGAAAGGTGGGAAGTAGCAAGATGGGAAAGGTTCTCAAGGGTTATGATAGCTTGCAACTTCTGTGATCAAGTGGCTCACTTCAAGGATGGCTGCAAGCAACAAAAGAAGTGGTTCAAGACGAATGCATGTACAAGTGGGAAAGGACATGTAGGTATCACATGGACGGAGAGTTGATCTCTCTCTTATTTTTGATAGGTTTTCAGATAAGATCACACTTCAGGGGATCATGAAAGGTCGTCAATATGTCCAATGACAATGTGTGTCATTTGGGGTCATGGAATGGTCACAGGTCAAACAAGGAGTGGAATGCCGTTTGCTTTGTTAAGGAGTTATGTTCAAGAATCAAAGTGGAATCTAATATCATTAAGTGTGTTTGACTCAACAGGGTATCGAGGGTATTGGGTTTATCTGCATCATAGAGTCATGATGATTAGCCAAGGTGAAAGAGTTATTTTGCAAGAAAGGTGCGAGAAGGGTTTATATAGGCTTGAAGAGAATTACAGTCCTAGCTGGAGTTCTGGAGTTCCATGTGTGAAGAATGTAGGAAGCTTGCGTCATGGAGAAGTCTCGGGGAGAAGTTTTGTGGAGAGCTCATTTTGAGGTGGAGCAAGAGGCTGGTAGTGGACTTGAACTGGGTTCATAGGTAGTGATAGTGTGTGCACAGATCTCAACAAATTCTGGATCAGATTCTTGTTCCACAATCCAAGAGTGGAGGGTGGCATGGATTCACTATGTGTTGGCAGTGAGGGCCAACGATGGCCTCATGAGAGATGAGGCTAAGTTGAGGGCTATGTCATTGGTGATTCACAAGACATATGAAACATATTCAACATCTTAAAGGTGGTTGAATGATTGATATAAAGACCAAGGTGGTTCAAACGAATCACATATCTATTTGTAGCTAGGTAAAATTCTATGTAGCTAATGATTAAATTTTCAGCTTGTTTCTCTAAAATGTTTTGATAATGTACGTTCAAAAGAAATCTCTTAATTTGGTATTAGTGACTCAAAAATTTATATTTGGACATCAGGCCTGACAATTGTGGAAGATTTTAATGCATTGAATTTTTGGTTTGTATTAACAATGCAAAATTTTGTCTGAATTTCATGGAGTTATGTTATTGGAGCAGGTAATATCGTGACCATGAAATAATCAGGGAGGAATTGTCTTCATGGGAGTATGAAAGTGGTTGGAGAGTGATGTGCAGTAACATTTTAGATTAGAGTTAAGCTGGGTTCTGATTGGAGACAGTTTGAGATTCGGGAGCGAGTATTATGATTGAAGAAAAGTTAGAAAGGAGTTGGATTTTGGAGATGATAGGGAAAGGGAGAGGGATGTGAAATTGATCAGTTTATATAGCTTAAGCAGAGAGAGATACAGAGTTAATAAGGTGTAGATATTTCTTGACAGAGAACTTTGGAGTTGAATTTATTCTTGAGTTCTGAGTTCTTGCAAACATGGGAATATAGAAGAAGAATGGCACTGAGAGGGGGAAAAGGCTAGAAGCTGAGCATGCCTATTGGATTGATGGAGAATGAAGAGGTGGGGCATTAAGATAAGATGTTTATTGAAGTTTGGGGATAACAAACTATTATTTGCTTCAGTTATAGTTACATTACTGAAGGAATTTATAGCATGTGAAAACCATACTAATGGGGGCTAATATTCAAATATGACCTTCTGAAGGACTTATATTCCGTAAGAGTTTTTGTAGACTATATCCTGAAAGCTTTCTTTCTTCTTTGAAAACATTACTTGCAATTACAGAGTATTACATAACAAAATCCTAAATCATAATTCCCATTCATTCTGTTTCATGGCATCTTGCAGCCTGCTGTATCCTTGTGTCCTTGTCAGCATGACCACTTTGTTCCTCTTTTTGATAACCCTGAGGTTTCCTTGAGTTAATTCACCTATATGCTCCATAAACTTTTTCAATCCTTTCATCTAACTCTGTGTGATGCGGAAGTCCTAATAATATTAGAACTTTCTTCTAATGCAAACATTTCTTTCACTGTAATTTGACCCCTCATATCTACAGTTTCTCTTTCATTATGTTATTTAGTCACATCCCAATCCCTTTTTCTGGTACTTTTTCATGTGTGCCAAAATTTGTAGCATGTCTTCTTAACTTCCAAGCAGTGCTTTCAATAGTTCCGCTATATTGGATATAGTGGTAGATACAACATTTTTGGATCTTGCCCGCTACGATATTACACCTTCCATAGTGAATTGTTTTTGCGCATATAACGGCAATATAGCGGATCTGATATAACGAATACAATTGCAGGCTAAGAAAACGCCCAAAATCTATTATTATCATACTATTCATAGATACAAGCGATGTAGCAATGTGGCATTTGTGAAGATTCTACAATTGGTTAGTAACTATGGATGCATAGGCTTAACACAAGTTATCGAGATTAGTATATTTTAACATATAATTGTATATGAAGCTTTATGTAGTTTTACATAATGTGTGCATGTATTATTTTATTCATATTTGATTTAGGACATGACAACATGTATATTTATAGTTTGGTATTGATATTTGATATTTGCTAAATATTTCCGATTAATAAACGATATCAACTATGGAATTTTTTTTACGATATATCTGTTACAGTCGATATTTAAAGTCTTGCTTCCGAGAGCCGAGAGCTCTCACATTATTCTTTTACATGCCTCGTCTTCCTGCAAGTGTTTCACATATACTCCTTAGTTAACTAGATTTCTGCTCTCATGTGCAAACTCCTTACCAGCATTTCAGATAACCCTCTCCACTCATACTTAATTTGCACCAAATTCGAGGCCTGACTTGCTGCTGGCACCTAGCACCCTTGTTCGCTTGTCATTATTACACTGGGACTGGGGTAGAATCAGTATGACATTTTACTTCGAAAAACACTCCTTAGCAAACTGCCCTTCGACTTGGATGCAACATGTAGTTGGATGATGTCACAACAGGTATTCTTTAAGTATAGAGATAAAATGAAGTTTTATACTGGCCATCAGCTACCTCAAGCGACCCTTGTCTTCTACCTGGACGTGGGACTCATGATGAAAGCACTAAGCACAACACTGGTGGAGGTGTGCCGTTTGTGCTATCTAAATAAAATTCTTCATGCTCTTTAATGATATTGCTATTCGTGTATATTCTCATGAGTGCCCAAAAGTGCCTAGATTATTGTGTTAACCATTGAGCATAACCAGGTCATCAGGTTTTGTCAGCTTATTTCTTTTGAGATATCTACCTAGGATGTTATAATGACTGGCTGCTGCAGGATAAATATTTCTGAGTGGTACTATTCTTTTGTGTGGTTTTGTAGGCGACTTGTTTTCATTTGTGCCTCTTCTGTGATTTTATTAATTTAACTTTTAGTCTCCTGTTTTTGGTGGGCTTTCCTGGCCTAGGCGTTATTCTTCTTGGAAAATTGAAATCAGCAAAGGATGAATTTTTTATGCTTGACTAGCTGGGTGCTTGTAGTATAAATGATGGTCCCTTTTTGTAGTTTGAAATATTACTTAGCTGAATAGTGTGGAATTAGAAATTTAAGAAGCCTATGGTGATTTCAGACTGGATGTCATTTATTACTTTGACAACTCAGCAGTAATTATAATGTTCGTCTAATATACTAAGAAGAAGTTGTTTTGAAGAGCATAGGTGTTTTAGGCTTTCAGAAGAAGGAACTACATTGAGTGCTTTACTTGTATAAAAGGGGAAATATAGTTGGTGGGACACTGATTTTGCAAACTCAGTTTGAGGACTGTTTGATAGTGGTCATCATAAAGGTTTTGAAATTGCATTTTTCAGTGATTGTGCTTCCTTAACTCTGCTTGAGAGGATTAGGTCTATATTTGATCATTTATTTGTTAGACTGTGAATGCATACATCTTTAACTATATACTTAAATATTCTGAAAATTTTGGATGGAAAAGAAAATGGCACTTTATAAATCATGTCCGATTATTGATTTTGACAAGTTTGGACCAAGACTGTGACAAAGTTTGGACTATGATAGGCCTGCCTGCATAACTTTGGCTTTTTTGATTGGCTTCACATAGAAGGCCTTCTATCAGTTTATTTCATATCTATACTTGGCTAGCGTTGAGATTATATTGTGGATAATATGTGTGTTAAGGACTCTCTGGTGCATTACTTTCATGCAGGCTGTGCGGCGTATGAAGACCTCTCCATTGACTACAGATGAAAAGGCACACATCTCTGAGGTAATTTAGTTTTTGTATTTTTCCTCCTTGACTAATTTGCACAAGCTAATTTTAGTTTACTGCAACTTAATTGTCTTAATTCTGTTCACGCCAGGGACTCAAACTCTTCAAACATGATTGGCTCTCAGTTTGGAAATATGTTGTTCCCCATAGAGATCCATCATTGTTACCCCGACTGTGGCGTATTGCTACTGGTACTCAGAAATCTTACAAGAAAAGTGAAGCTATGAAGGAGAAACGGAGATTGTATGATGCGAAAAGAAGAAAGATGAAAGCTTCAATGGATGATTGCCAAACATCATCAGATAAGGAGGTTTGTTATGTCTTGTTTAATATATAAAATGACATTTACCAGGAATTCATCCTGATGTCTTCTTCATGTTTATGTTTGTAGGACCAGCAGGTTGAAAATGGAGGATACAACAGTGCAGATGATGTCGATGGCGAAGATGAAGCTTATGTTCATGAAGCATTTCTGGCAGACTTGGAGCCTGGCAGTTCCAAGCGAATGCCTGGTGATGGCCCTGTTCCAAGTATAAGCAGAAATAACATGCAAGCAGTTAACATCATGCCATACAACAGAACCAATAACCACGAAACGTCTACTTCAATAGCAAATGGAAATAGAGAAATACACGAGGAAAGTGGATACAGGTTCCGGAACTTCTCCCTTCAATGTTTGCATCCTCCATCTCATGATTCTCAGGCTACATGTACTCCATCTTGCAAGCAACTGTTTTACACTTCAACGTCAAGGGCTTCAAATAGTTATCTGGCCTCACAGCCTTGCCAAACACATAAAAAAAAAGGTACTAGAGTAGTGAAGTTGGCACCTGATTTACCTCCGGTAAACCTTCCTGCATCCGTTCGTGTGATTTCGCAGTCAGCTTTCAAGAATTATGGCTGTGAATTATCGCCTTCTTCGCTTGATAATGCAGAAAGAGATCATGTTCCAAGGGTTCCTCATGCTGCCAGAGCAGGGAGTAGCATGCTAAATCTTGGAGAACATTTAAACAAAATGTCTGATGTTAGCCATCAGCAAGATGGTAGCAGTCATGCAAGTCAATTTGGGGCAGAAGAGAACACCTCTGAATCTGATCTTCAAATGCATCCTTTACTGTTCCAGGTTCCTGAGGATCAACTTCCATCATATTTCTCAAATAATCTGCATGCTTCTGGTTCAATAGTTCCAAATTCTTTCTCTAGACATCTGCTCCAGACTGATTCCAATCTCTCTAGATCTCAATGTTCTTCGAGGACAGTATCTTGCAGCCATGTAAGACAACAGGCTGAAAAAGCACCGTCGGATTTGCATACTATTGACTTTCATCCTCTCTTGCAACGAGCCGATCTTCAAAATGGTGATTCTGCAGCAAGATCACTTTGCCAGTCTGCAGATTTAAGGGCATCACAAGGCAATTTTGATAAGTTATTTAACCAATCTGATTGCACATTGAGAATACCCATCCTAGGTAATAATCAGGTGGCAACTAATGTAGCATCTCTAACTCATAATGAGAATGAAAATAACCTTGACTTAGACATTAGCTTGTGTTCTGCTCCAAACAAGGAAAAAGCATTAGGCAGAAAGCATCATAATGTCGAGGAAACCCCAGAACTTTTGGTGCACAGGATGGTAGGAAAGCATCTAAACGGTGATGCATCATTTCATAACTTTATTGGTAGATGCCCAGAGGTTTCAGCTACCTGCAATTTATCGATGCAAGTTGTACCTCCTAGCAACAGCAATGGATGCCAATTCACAAAAGATCTAGATGATTCTATCCCTGGCATAGTCATGGAACAAGAAGAGTTGAGTGATTCCGAAGAAGAGATTGAACATGTGGAGTTTGAACATGAGGAGATAGATGACTCAGAGGAAGACGAAATAGGTAGTGAGCGGTCTACTGGAATTCAAAATAAGGTACCCTTTGCTTCTTTCTTTTTGCTTACTATAAACAATATTTGTTTGGAGGAATATGCTATATCTCTGAATAGTCTTTGTATAGGTGCATTCACTGAAGTTGTTTTCCGATCCGAACTCAGTCCTTCCTGTAATTTTCTTTTAAACTTCTCATTTTGGAAATATTTACACTGACCAATCACCCATAATTAGCACTCTTGTTAAATAGAGAGACTGCCTTAATTATCCTCACACAAATAGCACTAGCAGCTGCTTTTCAACATTAGAGACGAGTGGAGTTCCATACAGGATGCCCCTGAGTTTGCAGAACCTAATTAATTCTCGAGAAATCTACTGACAGACTGTTAAAGAACTTCAGTTAGTCCGTTGCATTCTCTCTCATAAAAATTTAAGGTTTACGTGAATTGTCGAATATTCCTATCAAAAAAATAGATTAACCTCATTAGCTTTAAGTGCTACTTGAAGAGCCAGGGTATGAGCTTAAAAGCTAATTTGGTGCCTGAAAATGTCAGCTCCTTAACATAGAGTTGGCTCTTCTCCTTCTTCGCCCTCTTCTTCACAGCTTCTTTGCTTGATTCTTATTTTTCTATAGAAATTATGTTGTGTCGAAGACTGAGATTGCAAATCACGAGCAGTATTATGATTATTTTCTTAGGATACTAAGAAACTTAATGGTCTTGATGGTGTTGACTTCTTTCATCTTATCTCTTGAGAATTGATGTGAACACAAATACTATTATGTTATTAAGTTATGCACTAAACTTCAATTGACTAAAAATGTCGGATGTATACTTAGACATTCAGAGGTTGAAGGTTCTAGGCTATGAAACACGGGTGTGAATATGTCGATAGCTGGTAATGGAGACCGAAAAGATAAGACTTGTCATGGAAAACACATCATAAAATAATTTATTTGCTGATTTTTTTAAATAGTTTTAGAGACAAATTTGTTTTAGTAATTGAACTAAAATAAATGCTTACATATCAATACAATTAAAAGAGCGTAAGTACTTTGGCATTTCAATAGTCAGAAGGTTAGAAGTTATTTCGTTACTCTTGACGGCTATTTGGTTTTGGTGTTTTTTAGAACATACCTGCCAAATCTCTCATATTTAGAAATATCCCCACAAAATCTTATTATTGATAATTTAACCCTCAAATCATAAGGAAGCAATTTAGATACCCCTAACATTAGTCACTTTTAAATTTATTGATGGAATTAGTGTCAAATTCCCTTTCTATCCTCACCATACCACCCCCGTTCCTTTACAGACCAATACCGAAATTTCCTGCTCATTTTCTCATCTCTTTCTGTAATGTTCTATTGCAGAAAACCAAACAGACAAGTGAAATAAAGACACTTGCACTCAAAAATGTTGTACAACTTTTGAAAGTAAATTATAAGTATCATAAACTACAGATTTGGGCATGACGCAACAAGATCAATTGCAAGCTGCAGGGAGTTATTAAGTTGAATTAGTATCCAGTAATATCCTTGAGAAGTTATTGGATTCAAGTTACATTTCATGGAAGATCCAATTTTAACAGCTTAGTCCAACCAGTCCATAGACCTCACCTAGACCCTGCAACCCATCATTCTTGCAATACAAAGAAATGAGAAAATGATTTTATTGCAATGGAAAAATGATGGATGAAGTTAGGAGAGAATGATCTAGTCATACATCCAAAAAAAAAAAAAAAGAATCAGCACAGTGTCAGAAATCATCTTGTAACCACCATTCTATCACCCATTTCATCAAATACGTTCCATACACAAACCTAACTTCCAACCAAGGTTTAAATATCAACCGATACTGATATGCAGTGCACATATTGTGTCGTATTTTGAGTTATCCGATATAATGTGTAATATCGGTCTGACATTGTCGATATGATATATATGCCGATTTTGATATCATAAATGATTGGTTGATATTGATACTGATGCTGATTCTGATATTTGTGCCCAACATAATTCATACAAATGTATATTCACCAAGAAATTAAATTCAAAATCCGCCTCACATATGATTAGATGGACCTGTTTCCCCAAAAATTGATATGACCTTTGAAGCATGGTGTTGAATATGTTGGCCTTAATTTTTGAGATATGGGAGAAGGGACGATAGGCATTCACTAAGGAGTTGTTGTCTTAGAGGTCATAAAAGCAAGGAGGCAGTTGAAGAGGAAGGGATTGGAGATCAGGTTGGTGCAGGTGTTGTGGACCTAGATAAATTGAGATAAGCGATAGAAGAGGAAGAGCGGGAGAGGGAGGAGGAAGAGGAAGTGGGGGGAAAGGAGTGCATGTATGGTGGACTTCGTTGGTGGCAAAATGATCGCTGTTGGAAATAAAACAGAAAAAGGATGCCCTGATTTTTTTCTCAACTTCCATTTTTAATTAGGCTTAGGTTTGAGTTGGACTTTTATTTAGGTTTGGATCAGGGTATTTTAGGGATAAAAGAAGGTTAATTAGCTTACTTAACATAATTGAAGGAATATTCCCTTTTTATTCTGTTAATATATCAAAATGGGATACTTTCTTTGCCATTTTAATGATTTTTTTTTTTTGTTTTTCTAGGGGTGGGGTTTAATTAGCATTTATGAAGATATGTGGATATATTAATAAATATGAAAGATTTGATGGGTATGTATAAAAAAAACCCTTGCTTTTAATTAGTGATCAAGTCATATACGCAAGTAAAAATTCAGGTCCATTTTGGAATTGCTACAGTAGTAACTCGAATCTAAAAGGGAGTGTAGCTTCTGTCAAAACAAGTTATAAAATAATTTTAATTACTTCTCTTTGAAGAAACAGTTGAAAGATAATTTAAACTCTCAGCATTGCTCCTCTTGGTTTCCATGCAATAGTCCTTGGATATTTCCTTGATATGTAGCTGAACTGATCTGGTTTCCATTTTTAAAATTAATTTCCTTCTAGAGTCAGACATGTATTTTGTAGTATTGGATGATTTTGCTTGGAAGAGAATAAGCACGTAATTAGATAGAAACTATCTGAGATCTTGCATCTAAAATTTCACTGTTGGGAAACAGTCAAACGTTAAACCTTAGTGTTTCTTGTTTCGATAGTTGCACAGTGTTCAATTTCTAGCTCTTCTTGTCTTTATGCTTATATGGAAGATATTGATATTACCTGCAAAAAGGATAGGAACTCTAAAAGATAAGGAATTGTTTCTTTAATGAGTCGAAGTGAAGTGTTCATAAGGAAAGTAACAGTGGGGATTATTCAAAGCTTGTTAGCTTGCAAAAGTTATCTAGCATTACAAAAAATCTCAAAGTTCTTTTCAATCAGTATATAAAAGTTATGTATTTATCTCCAATACATTTCTTTTATTAATTCGGTTACAATTGATTCAGTTATATTTTTCCATTTTGTTGAGATTAGGCCCTTAGGATACTTCATTAATATCCACGGGCAACACAGAGAAACTAACACTACCAATAGAAAAAATATATGATGTTTGAAGAGACCACCATATTGTAATTTGCATTGCTAAATTAGTAACTGCAATTTACGTGATCTTGGAACATTTTTTGGTTGAATATACTAGCTCATGTGATCCATCTTGGGAACTTATTAGCTTCCAAAAGTTACAAGGGAATTCCTTATCCAATAAAAGATAAAGAATTGTTTTTTTGATGAGTCAAAGTGAAGTGTTCATAAGGAAAGTGACAGCGGGGATTATTCAAAGATTGTTAGCTTCCGAAAGTTACGTAGCATTATGAAGAATCTCAAAGTTCTTTTCAACATCGTAAGCTAAACCTGTACTGACGAATAACCAACCCGCAATGAATAGGGAAGGTATAGTAATGCTATGAATGACCCAGTATCGAATACTGGTAATAATATCAGCAAAAGAACGATCTCAGTATATAAGGTTATGTTTTTATCTCCAATGCCTTTCTTTTATTCAATTCGGTCGCACTTGATTCAGTTGCACTTTTTCCATTTTGTTGAGATTAGGCCACTTAGGAAACTTCATTAATATCACTCCACAGGCAACACAAAGAAACTAACACTACCAATAGAAAATATATATAGTGTTTGAATAGACGACATATTGTAATTTGCATTGCTAAATAAGTAATTTACTTGACCAACAACAACAACACCAACTAAGCCTTTTATCCTAAGTATTTGGGGTAGCCTATATGAACCAAAAAAGAATTACGCTGGATCAATCACGTTGATAGTCCTTCTCCATTTATTTCTATTAAGTAATATCTCCTTATTTAGACCTTTAAAATTTATATCTTTTTGTATCATCTCTGTCCATATTTTCTTCGGTCTTCCCTTCGTTCTTTTAAGTT
The DNA here is from genome assembly GCA_036321105.1 of Dracaena cambodiana. Taxonomy (NCBI): domain Eukaryota; kingdom Viridiplantae; phylum Streptophyta; class Magnoliopsida; order Asparagales; family Asparagaceae; genus Dracaena; species Dracaena cambodiana. The sequence continues at coordinate 41,478,631 of JAYEPQ010000012.1, forward strand.
GTCCTACATTGATAAACTCCCATTATCAAATTGGTACATTTTTAGCTTTACGTTGCACATGACCAAACCATTGTAAGCGATTTTTTCACATCTTCTCATTAATGAGAGCTACACCTATCATAGCACGAATATCTTCATTTCTCACTTTATCTTTTCTAGTATTGTCGCATATTCAGTGGTGGATGCGCATCTCTATTATACTTATCTTCTATGAATGACGTTTCTTTAAAACCCAACATTTCGTGCCACATAATAAAACTGGCCTAATAGCAGTCCTATAAAATTTTCCCTTCAGTCTTAACGGAATGTTACGGTCGCATAAAACTCTTATTGCAGTTCTCCATTTCAACCAACCAGTTTGTATCTTATGGTTAACATCATTATCAATCTCTCCATTATTCTGAATAATAAAACCCAAATACTTACTGACTGCTCATTTATATCTCTTGACTGTCCAGTGTTACAACATTATAGTTTACGGTCCGTCGTTTACTAAATTTATACTCCATATACTCTGTTTTAGACCTACTCAGTTTAAAACCTCTAGATTCTAATGTGTGCCTCCATAACTCTAACTTGACATTCACTCCTGCTCTTGAATCATCAACTAAGACAATATCATCAACAAATAGCATACACCAAGGTATCTCATCCTTAATAACTCTAGTAAATTCATCCATCACTATAGCAAATAAGAACAGTCTCAATGCAGATTCTTGATGCAATCAAATTGTGATAGAAAAATTACTTGTTAGACCATCATATGTTCTGATATTGACCATTACTTCATCATATATGTCTTTAATTATGTCAACATACTTGATAGCGACTCTTTTCTTCATCAATGTCCACCAAAGTATCTCTCATGGTACCTTATCACAGGCTTTCTCAAGGTCAATAAATACCATAAGCAAATCTTTATTTCTCTTTTGGAATCACTTTATAAATTGACGAAATAAATGAATAGGTTCTGTCGTCGATCGCCCCGGCATAAAGCCAAACTGATTCTTCAACATTTTAACAGTTTGCCTCAATTTATGTTCAATTACTCTTTTCCCAAAACTTCATAGTGTGGCATGCGAATTTTGTTCCACAATAATTAGAACAACTCTGAATATCACCCTTATTTTTATACAGAGCTATAAGGATACTCTTTCTCCATTCATTTAACATTTTCTTACTTTACCAAATCTTGTTAAAAAAATCTATCAGCCAACTCACACCAAGCCCTCCTAAGTATCTTCATATCTCTATAGGAATTTCATCTGGACCAATAGTTTTTCTTGATTTCATCCTCTTCAAATCCTCTTTTACTCAGATTCTTTAATTATGTGCATAAAACTACGATTTATATCCTCATACTGAATAGTAAGATCTTCCAAATCTTGAGTAAAACTACCATTATATAATCTATTAAAATAATTTTTTCATTTTTTTTTAATCTTTTTGTCTCGAACTAGAACCTTTTGATCCTTATTTTTAATACACTTTCTAGTACATAAGACTCTAGACTTTCTCTCTTATTCGAGCAATTTTATATATATATTCTTTTCTTCCTCTTTATTATCCAACTTCTCATACACTTATTTATATAATTTAGTTTTTGCATCCCGAACAAGTTTCTTAGTTTTTTTCTTGGCTAGTTTATACTTCTTAAAACTTGTTCTGTCATTATTATTCTTCTTCTTCAAACTCTATAAAGGTTCCGTTTGATTTTAATAGTATTTTTTATTTCTTCATTCCACCATAATGTATCCTTATATAGTGGAGCATCGCCTCTCGACTTACCAAATATATATTTAGCTACCCTCTTAATACAGTTAGCTATTTTGTTCCATTTTACATTAGGATCATCATAGTCCCTCCAATCTACTTCTTGTACTATATCTATAAAAATTTTTTGATTACTTTCTAATCGCCGCCACTTAATCTTATGATGTAACTTATACTTAATCTTTCTAAGTCTTTTTCTAATTTGAATACTTAAAACTAAGAGTTTATGTTGGGTAATTACACTCTCACCTGGCACTACTTTACAATTGATGCAAGTAGCTCTATTTACTCTCCTAATTAAAAAGAAATCTATTTGGCTCATATTCGATCCACTTTTAAAAGTAATCAAGTATGAAACTCTCTTTTTAAACCAAGTATTGACTAAAAACAAATCATGTGATAAAGTAAAATCTAAAATTGAGTTACCTGCTTCATTTCTTTCTCTAAAACCACATCCTCCGTTTATACTATCAAACTCATTACGACAAGTTCCTATATGCCCATTGAGATCACCATCAATAAATAGTTTTTCTCTAGTGGGCATTTCTTATACTATCTCATCTAGATTCTCCCAAAATTGATATTTACTAGATTTATCAAGTCCTACTTGTGGTGCATATGCACTAATGATATTAAGAATCTCTTTATCAAAAATAAGTTTAACTAATAAAATTCTATCACCCTTTCTCCTAACCTCCACTACATGTCCAAGTAATTATTTATCTATGATTACATGTACCTTATTACGATTTCTATTTCTACCCGTATACGAAAGCTTATAATCCCAAGACTCTATGACTTTAACTTTTTCATTTACCTACTTAGTTTTCTGCACGCACAAAATATTAACTCTCTTTCTAATCATAACATCAACTAACTCTATTAATCTATCTGTAAGGAAATCTATATTCCACGATGCTAATCAAATCCTATGTTCATGGGCTATTTTTTTACCCCTACTGCTTATTAAGATGTAGGAACTCTCTTACATTTGACACCATATTCGGGCGTCGATATAGCGCGTCGCTTCTGGGCGATAACCTCGCAACCCTCATACATTTTTCACTACACCCGGGCTCTGATGTAGCGCGTCGCTCAATAGATAATGCCCCAACGAAATTCATATTTTGGCTCATGTCATAATATGTGATAATATTTTACGTTGGCTGTCACCGACCTACCACAATTCTCTTTTATTCTGGCTTGAGATAGGCAGTAAAATGATAAATTTTTAAGCGCAGCATTGGCGGAGTTAAGTAATTTACTTGACCATGGAACATTTTTTGGTCTAATATACAGCCATCTAACTCCCTGTGAAACTAACCTCACAATGATCAATGACATCAGCACCACCCTTGTCTTTCAAACAATCTCTAGTTGGATGCTCCTCAGGAACCTCATTATCTACTACAGTGGACGAGCTCTCATGTGCTCTCTGTCTCTGCAACTCTTCTCTTTAATGTCCTTTCGCTTCTCCTGAGTCGATTTTCAATAGCTTCACTTGTCTTCTCATTGTAATACTTCCTTGACAATTTTATGGCCTCTATTGCATTTCATTGTAGTTTCCCTTCTCAGCATCATAGTTTCACTCAACATCATTAGAGAGCTGCGTCTTGAGGACACTCAAATTCCACAAAGATATTTGAATCAACAATACTTTAAGTTATTTCTTCGTACTTCATAACAATACCAACATCATAAGCTTACCCAAAATTATAAAACTATTATTCTCATGGCAGAAAAATTAAGAAATATTGAACAGTCAAACAAACCAGTCAGTCCAAAAGCTGGTTTCTTTGCAAATTAAATTTACATCGAACCAGCAGCTTAGCAATTTTACGGCAACATTGAAATTCTTTGCATGAAACCAAAAAGATGATAATTGCAGATTCAAAGACAGGTTCAAAGTTTCATCTTTGTTTCACTTGAGCTCGTGTTGGTACCAAACTTTCTTGCCTTGTGGGGCACTACTTTAGAAGAGTTCGTTCTTTCTTGTTGGAGGCCACAAATCCACAATACGAAACCCAACCCTGTCGCCCTCCCCCCTCCCCTCCAAAAAAAAAAAAAAACCACCCATGCACATACACAAAAGGAGAACACACTGGCACTGAGCAAGTGGGAGGGAGCAAGTGCTAAAGTAGAAACTTAAATAAATATGTACATTCCTCTTGAAGAATTCCAATATGTAGAAAACATTGGCTAATATCAAGGTTATAAATATCAGATATCGGGATTGTATAGGATGGGGGTTCAACATATCGGATATCGGGAGAGAAATTAGGATACACGCAAATATGGGTGTTTATATCGGACAGTATATATTATGTAATGTTGATAACTAAAAGTTGATTTAATGTAAAGAGATATCATCGACCAAATAAAAATAGTGCAATAAGCAGGTAAAAGCAAAATACAGGCAATAACAAACAATGTACATATGTATACAGCTATGCAGTAAACAAGTTATTTCATAAAAAATAAAATTAGATATTATATAATTTACTTATCTGGAAATCAATGGACAAAAAAAGATAAAATCTTTGCATCTTTGATTTTGAGTATGAGTTTTACCTGCCAAAAAAAAAAATGATATTTGTCAAAATATATAAAACATATATTATCTGAAATTTAATATAAATTGACTTTAAGAAAATAAAATAACAACCAGTAACTACAGAAGTACAGATATATAATAAATAAGTATCATGGTTAGTTCAAGTTCTAAATTATGATACAAGCACATATCAAAAGTAACTCAAATATCAAGTATTAAACATTGCATAAGACATAATAACATAAAACTGAAATTGGTTTAATTCAAAATTCTATTCTTCATGATCCGAATTGAATTGTGTGGTATCCGAATTTGACGGTGAATCCGATAAATCTGATGACCATATATTTTCTTCCGCACCAGTCATAAGCCTCTTTCCTTTTCCTTTGAAAGACGAAGTGGCATGAGTTGTTTTTGCTTTTATGGAAGCGTTGTCTCTTCAACTAGACCTTGGTGTTGGGTCAACTTCTATGGCTACTTCAACCTTACTCCATGTTATTCTCTCTAGGAAAAAATTCATCGTCATCCTCAACATTTGAATTAGATCGAGGCACATCCGAAACTTTAGATGGTTAATCCATTTGGCTACCTTACCATCCTCTATGGTATAAGCGCTAATAGGATCACGCCTTTTATTCTCAAATTTGTCATTTCGTTGTGCATTGAATTTGATATAGACTAAATCATTTAATTTTTCATGAGTTAGTCTATTCCTCTTCTTTGTCTGGATCTGAAAAAAAAATTAAAGTACAATTAGAAGTTTGGAACTAGTAAGTAACAAGATTTAGGAAATAGAGTTATTGATTTCATTATTAAGATTTATTTACCATCTTGAAGACATTCCAATTTCTTTCACAACCGAATGAACTCGTTGTCAATCCCAGTATTTTAATTGTCATTATCTTTAAATTTGGAGTTGTCCCCCTTGCAATTGTCACCAATTAACTAGGTAATAAATATAACAAGTAACAATTAGACAAAGATAATTCCTATATATTTCTCAAAGAAAGATTGATAAATAATTTGTTATTTAAGTTATACCTAGATCAAGAGAAATGCTCTTCATTTGCCTTATCACCATATTCCTCCCACATGAGACCTTATTTTAATAAAAAAGACAATTGTGCACTAATCTTGTTTTGCATATCAGGATCATTCCTATACATCTTATGCAAGCATTTGGTAAATGCATTCAAGGAAAGCTATATCATTCTCAATATCCTTTCTTTGTTGATAATAAAAGAAAGAATTCAACAAATGGCCCGACTCCCATCTTTTATCCATGATCAACCATATGGGACGACACTTCTTCAAGATTAAGATTCACACCAATCTTCCTTTTTGCCATCTCCAAATCACCATACAACTATCCCATAGATGGGACATTACTATCGGATCAGCGAAGAGCTTTCACCAATGGCTCGAACAGATTCAGTGCAAGGGTGATGTTGTCCCAAAATTGGTGCCTATTAATTTTCTTGTATATCTACGTGGTAAATCAATATACATTACATATTTGCATGCATATGAATAAGATAAAAACTAACAATTTGATAATGAATTGAAATTCAAACTTAAAATATATGTACCTTGTTTACCACAATTGTCCTAGATTGCACCAAATTCTCACCCCAATGGGTAGAATTGACTATAATTTTCAAACCTTTCTTTTTGCCTTTAAAACTTAGCAAGGAGAGAAAAGTTGTGGCAAATTTAGTGATTCCTGGCCTAATAATGTCACGTTTCGTATACCCCCTCATCCAATCAAGAACATGAGTATGACCATATATAAAAACAGTGACCTCCCTGGGTATAAAGATGGAACTCCAAATTGGCTTAATTAGTGCAATATCTTTTAGCATGTGATTTATAGTGTATGCCCCACAAAATATCCAAAAAATGACTGAACATCTTCTAGCTAATAATCTTGATGCCGCTATATTGTTGCTTGCATTGTCTGTGACCACCTATACAACACTATCTTCTCCAATCTTCTCAATAGTGTTAATCAGCTTATATATAAAGAATCAATCATGGATGTCCTTTGAAGTGTTCTCAGAGTCATAAAACATGGTTCACGCATATGAATTAAGAACTATATTCGTAATACTCCTTCATTTCCAATCGGTCAATGCATCACCTATCATGGATCTTACATGCCTCCTGGAAAGAGCCTAGTGATTTCTTCTTCGCTCCCACCTCCATTTGGAGATTTTTTTACCAATTTCATAAGCTGTTGGTCTTTTTAAATTTGGCCCATACTTTATAGCAGCTTCCTTCGTTTGATTCCATGATTTTGAAGTAATAATATTGAATGGAAGCACATTCTCAAATATTGTTCTTGCTATCCATTCGCATGCATCTTCTCTCGCCTTTTTCTTCTAGTGCTCATTAAGGGTTGATTGCACTTTACCATCCTTCCCTTTATTCTTCTACAAGTGTTGTGGGTGCACTTGTTTATCCATCAGTCCTTTGTTGCTGCTTGTGCTACTGTCACGCCTCGCTCCCAATATACGGTATACGAGCACGTGTAGCAGGTACCGGCAACATATTCAGTTTGAATATGCTAAAGTCTCAATAAATTTGCCACAATAATACTCAGTAATTACGATAGAAAAAAATTCAACAAAAGTTTGACTTTTCATTTATTGGAATGAAGTTTAAATACAATTGAAACAAAATATAATAAAATTAAATAAAAGGAAGAAGGGAATCTCTAATCCGTTATGGAGTTTCAATATGATGTTTAAAATACACCAGATCCTGCGTCAGTTTTGGCGTGTCCATCGGTAAATCTGGGCATGCACACCCAGGTCGTCAGATTGCGACCAAAATAAAAACGCAGAAAGAATATGAAATATAGCAGTTATATCCAAACATAATAATAATACAAGTTTTAGAAAATATGGAATGAGATGTCTGTAATAACGATGTCAATTAATTTAGATTATCTTAATGTCATTTTAACGAAGTCAACTTTATAATAGAGGTATTTTTATCTAGGATGTCATGTAATTGGAAAAGCTAATTGATGGGATACCACTGTTTCGATTGTTTCCTGTACAGACCCAGGAAATGGTCACAGGATTGTCCGGTGCTGAGTCGGACCTGCCGTCAGGCAAACAGGAATTATATTCAGGTATGATCCAGCAAATCATCACGCACCCATGGTGTGCGAAATATTCAGTTGTACAACTTAACAAGTTTACAACCGAAACAGAGTATATTTCTATCATTCAGTTTCTCCCCCAACCCAGTATCATTTAGGTATAGTACAGTATATTGATTATATCAGGTACAATATTTCAATTGGATTTTTCTTAATTTATTAACAACATGATTTATAGAGTCCATTCAGTTTATGCTTTATTTAATAAATCACAATTAGCTATATTTAAGAGTCACTGATTTGAGACATCATAGAGATATCGGTCAGGCAATTATATGGATGCTGGGAGGTTTTCCGTGCATTGCACGTTCCTTAATTAGAGAACCAGCATATAAGATAACTTTTCTAGACACCGACACAAAATGATATCACAAACAGTATTTTTCCGTGAATATAACTTTTATTTGATTTATCAAATTTGTATATATGATTATTCTAAAATCTAACTATACTATGTAATTTAAATTTAATGACAATTGACAATAGATTTTTTTGATGACAAGAAACATAATAAGTAATTGATAAATTGCTACAAAATAATAAATCAATTTATACAAAATAAATAACATGATTGAAACAACATGTATATAAAATAGCATGATTAGTGAGTCCAAAAATGAACTCACCTGGATTTTGTTTCCTGATGTCGCTCAATGGAGTAATCTACACATTAAAAATATTCTAAGAATATTAAAAACATATTAATATGAATTAAGATGATTTTTAGAGAATTTTCTAATATTTATAACATACTCAAAATTGATTTTAAAGTTAAGTGGGTCTGAAATTAGAAAATAAGTTTGACTCTATTTTATTGGGTTTATAAAATGATGGATATTATTCTTAAATCATTAGGATTATTAGATAATGGGTCAAGCAGTTCTAAAGTCCAATAGTTTAATCCAATAAGAAAGAAGAGAGTTTATTACTAACCTTTTGACAAAACGATGATAATTCAAGATGTGGAAAGATAAGGAGAAATGCGTTCATCTTGGGCAAAGTGGTGGCTCCGACAGTGACGACTCTGGTGGCGGCTCCTTCAGCGTGATGAGAGGAAGAGAGAAATTTTAAAGAATGAGTGTAGATTGAATTTAGAAAATATGTTAGGTTTATATAGTGTTGGATTTAGGAGTTACAGAATGTGAAGGGTTTTGAGAGTTATAGAATTTAAAGGGTTTGAGGTGTTATGGAATTTCAAGAGTTTGAGGGGTTATGGAATTTGAAAAATTTTAGATTAATTTGGAGGGTTTAGAATATGAAATTAGGGAGTTTAATTTTGAGAATTAAAGATGGGAGTTTTATTATAGAAATAATGGAGAAATGAAAAGTTTGAAGGTTGAAGAAGATGAAAGGTTTAGGAGGTTAAAGAAATTGAAAGGGGTAAGAGTTAAAGAAAATAAAATGTTATATTTATTATTTCTTTATTTTTTTATTTATTTATACCTATAAAAGATGAAGGGTTATTACAGCTACTGTCAGCAAACAAACTTCTTTGAGACTTTAATTGCGCAATTTCAGTTTCTTCACCGAGCACCACCTTATCTATGTATCTGTAACTTTGCTTCCTTTACTGACTTCGTCCATCTTACGACCTTTAAGGCTGCGATTGCTGTTCCATCACCCATTCACTTACTTTTGTGCAAGGTTAACAATTTCCTCTCTCTCTTGCCAAATGTTGTTTCATGCGACTTAACCCACCACGCACTTTATGTTCATAGAAAAGACATTTAATTTTGTTTCCTCCTTTATTGCATGTTTCTAAAAAGGATCTTTACCAAATTTAGGCGGTGCACTACTGTTAGCTTCCAAAGACATCCTATTTCCTACCAACAAATAATCAAATAAAAGTGGAAAATATAATAACAATTGTCTAATACAACATTGTTAACGTAATGTTTACAATACATGTTTCATTTGCATAACGCATGAATAATAAATTACATCCATAATTTGGTGTCAAATTTTTTTAGTTAGGATTTTGTAATTTTATTTGAATCACGAATTCATATCTGATATTTTTATCCTTCTTTAGGATTTTGTAATTTGATATTTGAATCACAAACTAATTTCAATTTAAAATATGTACTATACAAAATTAACAAAATTATTAAAAAACTTAATCCTTCTTCCTCCCTAACACTAACAGTTGCAATACAAAATCATAACAACAAAATTAACAACTAACAATTAGCAATTAAGACTCACAGATTAACAAAAAATTCTTTTTGTATTCACTGTAATTTGATTTTTGTGTTCACTATTCACAAGACTCACAAATGAACACAAAATACCTCTTGTTTCATTTTTCACAAGAATCACAACTCATAAATACTCACAATTAACAAAACTCATTGGGAGATATTTTAACAACAGATTCATAGCCTCACAGGTTACAAAATAAGTCATAAACATAATTAAAATGGAAAAAAAATCAGCAATTTTTTTTTTTTTTTTTGCATATTTGGATTCTTGGATGAGGCTGGAAAAATTCTTCACTGGAAAAACTAGAATTTCTACCTAGATAAGGAGCAAAACCTTAGCAAAATGAAGTTGGAAAAAAAATAATTATCTTACCTGCGACATGCTTAAGTGCCGTCGATTCACGCCGAACAAAGATTTCGGCAGTCGATGCCGAGGGATTCGGGAGGAGGGCAAGCAAGGACAATAGCAGAGGAGAGTGGGGAGGAGGGCGAGCGAAATCGGGAGGATGCAAATTAGGGTTTTCACGTAGAATGGCCAAAAATTTAGGTTTTCACAACACCTCTGCTCTGATGAAATTGGGAGTAGTGTTTATAGTTAACGGGATTGAATTTGAGCCTAAATCCGTTAACTTATATAAATAACCAAATCTCGATTTCTCAATCGCGTCATATCTAGCAATATATGTTATCCCCGATATCACCTATTGATTCAGCTAGCTTGTATCGGCGGGAGCCTGGATCGACCGAGATATCGAGTGAATCAGCCGACTTTTGGAACAATGGCTAATTTTCCGCATCTAAAAGTCTTTGGTGAACAAGAGGGGAAACATGTATAAAAGGGCGGAACAAATTTTATTCCCTTATGTATCTTTACAATTTTAAATGGTCCCTTTGACCAGGCCTTATGGTCTGATGAGCTCTTGAAGGATAGTATGACTACTAAGGCTTTAATCAAAAACACTAGAAATTTAGTTTCTAGCAAGGTTCAAAACGTTAGAATCGGTATATCAGCCAATCACTTATAGTACTAGAATCGACAATATCAAGCATATCATATTGGATATCATATTGGCAATACCAATATATTGCGTATCGGCTATCTCAAAATTCGATATGAGATATGCAACTTATTAATATCGGCCTAAATTTTAAACGTTTGTTTCTAGATAGTTTAGATGGTTTAGATCACATCCAGCAGTTTAAATTTTTTCAGTTTGGAAATTACATTTTGAAATTGAAGCGGCACATCCAGCAGTTTAATTTTTTTCAGTTTGGAAACTACATTTTGAAATTGAAGCAGGAGTATCCGCATTTGGATGCCAGGCAACCACATGAGAGCGATTCTAGTTGTATAGAAAGTGAATGCCTCTACTTTCAACTTCAGAGGCAGGTTTTACAGATAGAGGCTCTATGTGTCTATAAAAAAAGTAGTAGGTATAATGAAATCCTAAGCTATACATGCAAACCTGTGCTTATTCTTGTAGATCATCAAGAAAATATTGCTCCGGACTTTATGGAAATTGAACCTTACACAGAATGCTTCTTGTGTATTTCACGTCGTAAATTGAAGGAAACTGAAAAAGCATGCAATTTCCTTGGTAATTAACTGAATGCTGTTCATCTCTCCTCTTCTTCCTTCAGGGGGAAAAAACTCAATTAATAATGAGTGTGGTTGGTAGAACCCTTATTCTTATGTAGATTTTGTTTTCAATTATAAGTTTACTAACTTGTCCTTCAATATGTGTTGCCTTTTATTGTACGCGAGTAATGAACAAATGGATTTATTTTGTGATTACTTGTGCTTTCTTGAAATTTTGTTGTGAATGATGTAAATACTTGCTCTAATTCCTAGTTTGTATTGTGAAGGGGTTTCCATTTTTCACATCCAAGGAAGAAGAGCTCCAAGCTACTCAATCCCACCAGTCAGGGTATCTAAAGAAAGGATCAGCTGGGAAAGGTGACCAGCCCAAACGTGTTTGTGCAAAAAAGAACAAATCGTGCACTACTCCAGATTTACTACAGACCCCCAATGATCCACCAACGAAGAAACCAATTCCAGACAGCTCCAACCTGTATCCTTTACAGACAGTTCAGTCGAAGGCTGCTGCCACTACTCGAAAACCAAGAAAACGACCTCTTTGAATCTGACCCCTCAAGTACTTGAAGGTTTGCATTCTTCTTGCCTCTAAACATTTGGTTGGAAAAGGGTTCTCTGGCAGGTTATAATCTCATTTGAGCAACTAACGGAATAAGGTATGGAGCCAAAAGCGACGAGCAATACCCGTGTGCGACTCATGGTTGAGTACGAGTTCTTGTAATTTTGTAGCATCGGTCTAAATATTTATAGAGAACTGGTCATCCCTGCTCTGTTCATGTAAGTCTGCAGGGCTTGTAAAGTGAAAATTTTTACTGATCAGCAAAGCGTAGATTGTTAAATATTGTCATCATTTGAAATCTTTTATTGGTTCTGTGTAAATGCCTGCTTGCTGGTTATTTTTTCATGAACTAGCTCACATTGATCAATCTGTTGGTTCTTGCACTGTAACACAGCTCCAGCTTCACCTTTCTTCTAGATATGATCTATATTTGAGGTTTCTTCCATTAACGATGCAAAGTCTATCTATGCCCAATTTTCCCAGGCTTTCGATCATTTTATAGGTGAAGCTTTTGTTTTGTCCTTGCGCAGTGACTGCTGTTTTTATTTCTTATACGAGCTATTATTTTCCAATTGCTGAGGACGGGTTGAATTCGCTAATTTTAAACAGTTTTGTATTTTTGTCTCCCTCAACGGTTTGATGGGGAAACTCTATTTTCGTGCTATCCCTGATAAGAGATAAATTTAACTCGCTTTTACTTTTTTCAATGGAAAAGCTCTGAAGATAAATTCACTTTACGTGCATCTATAAATACAATGAATAGTTCACCCATCAGCCACAGAAAACGCTTAGCTGACAAATTTCGAGGACCAAACGCACTAAATGAGAGATATATAGGTTAATACCAGCATCTCCACGAATGGGAATGAGAATAGACAGGTCCAAGTACTAGCTCTTGACTTGTCTATGGACATACTTATTCTAATCTCTAACTACAAATAACTACAAATAATCTCGTGCTAGTTGATCCTAGGAATGCTTTTTATATGCTCGTCTTCTGGCAAATGAATAATTATGTAACCTGACATTGGATGCAAAAGTCAACAACTCCAACTTCCTTGTGCAGTTTCGGAGGTGGCAATCCCTACGGCACTGCCAAATATCGCAGGTGGCCAGACGTAGCAGAGAGACCTAAATATCCACGAATGGGAATGAGAATAGACGGGTCCAAGTGCTAACTCTTGACTTGTTTATGGACATGCTTATTCTTATCTCTAACTACAAATAACTACAAATAATCTCGTGCTAGTTGATCCTAGGAATGTTTTTTATATGCTCGTCTTCTGGTAAATGAATAATTATGTAACCTTACATTGGATGCAAAAGTCAACAACTCCAACTTCCTTGTGCAGTTTCGGATGTGACAATCCCTACGGCACTGCCAAATATCGCAGGTGGCCAGACGTAGCAGAGAGACCTAAATATTGATTCATTGTATTTCAAGCTTATGGGGTTTCAAAAAGAGTACCCAAGCCCTTGTTAACACCTCTCTGGATGTAGAATCTCCCCAATAATTCAGGTAAAAAAAAAAAAAAAAAAATTAGAATCATAATGAGTTCAAAGAAAGAAAGAAGCAGAGCTGTTGAGAGAATTCTGAAAATTCTTGCTTCTATTGGAACATAAGGTCCCGATTCAAGAATCGCTGGATTCGAGAAATAAGATAACTAAACCATTTCTTTTGGCTCTTTTTTCAAATTCTGGTTGATCTTATATTTCATTTTTGTTGTACATTTACTTAATATGGTTAGAATTTCTTGTCTCTCTGTATTTTAACTAGAAGGATTAAACATCTTGGTTGGTAAGGTCATAATAGAAAAAGCCACTAGAATTTATATTTTATATATCGGCGTAATCTGGTTTTTTAATTAATCAACCAAGGGATGAAAGGATGATTGAAAGAAGAGACAGTAGCGACTATATTGACAGCGGGACGTTCATTTTCCCAGCTTATAGTTCATTTGCGTTAGGCTTAGTTAGTCCATTCATAGGGAAGTTCTAAAGGAGCACACCATTTTTTCTAGTGAGCCCACTTTTCGAATTCACTATCCAGTGGGCTCAACAGGAAAATTGGTGTGCTCCTTTGGAAACTCCCATTCATAGTGTAGATCGTAATTTAAAACACATTTGTTATAATTCTAACTTTTCGATTAGGAGTTGCTTACATGTAAATATTAGCTTAGTAAGGAGGAGTCAGTTCTGCATCAAGGACAATAGTCTCCTTCTGTAGGGGTGAGCTGGTTAAAATTAAAATACCGCTTTGAAACCGATCCAAATAAGAAAAAAACGAACTAGACCGAAATAATTCGGTTAATTCTAAGTTTTGAGTTTTAAAATCTCAAATCGAACTGAACGGACCGAATTAATATATATATATATATATATATATATATATATATATATATATATATATATATATATATATATATATATATTGATACCAATTGGATACATTGAAGAGAAAAACTTATTAAAATGATTTAAATTATAATTTTTAAACAAGTTTTATTTTTAAAAAAAAAAAGGAACTGAATAACTTAACTGGATGAACCGAGTCGAATTAGTTCAGTTGGGTTTTGATTTCCATTCATTATCGTTTTGGTTTGGTTTTGTAAAAAATGGCAAAAACCGAACCGAACTCAAAAAAATGCTCACCCCTAGTCTCCTATAAAGATGTTTTTATTTGCCTTTAAGATCTATCTAACGCCTAGAATTGCTCTTCAATTGTAGCCTACTCCATTTTACCATATTAGTTAGTCCTCTTAATACTTTACCACAAATACTAAATCTCCCTTCTCCAAAAGTTTGGTTTCAGCGTCTAAATCTGGCAGGTGAAAACAAAGAGGGAAATATTTCTAAATTTTTATCATTTCTATAATGTTTTCTTCAATTCCCTCTCATTTTTTAGGTTTCTTTTGGTTTCTCAGTGATAACAAGCGACGATATTCTACCTAAGCAGTGGACATAAATAATATATAAAAGAATACTAAATATTTGAGCCATAAAATTTTTCAATCTAGCACCAGATACTTATTTTTTTAGATATGCTATTGTTGAAATATGAAAGAATTAAAATCTTAGACTAAAACACTATATATGGATGATATTAACTGCTTAAATAAGAATTTTTAATTAGTAAACAATCGGAGAGTATTATTCACTACATAAAACAATTTCTGATCTCACATAAAATTTTTGTTGGGGAGTAGGAGGGTAAACAATTGGAGAGTATTATTCACTACATAAAACAATTTCTGATCTCACATAAAATTTTTGTTGGGGAGTAGGAGGGGTTCCTCTTAGATTACCTATTACGATAAAGAATATGACTGGCTGGAGATATATCTCGAGATTCAAGCGATCACAATTACAGATGATATAACTATAACTAGTAAATATTCCTCCTCACATAAACATATTCAACAATTTGCTTACACAGGTGAGAATACAGTATTTTCAGAGTCCTTGTGTAAGGAATTGCAAAATAAAAATTCAACAAAGACGCAAGTTAGAAAGGATTGATTAATTGAAATATGAACTGAATACTGAATCTTGATATGCCGTAGACCAATACATGTCTATCACTAGATCTATTGATTGTTGTGACAGACACGTAGTGGATCAAGTGGATATCTCATATTTGAAAACTAGCAATTTGCCTCATCAATCACCCAGATCAAGTGGATATCTCATATTTGAAAACTAGCAATTTGCCTCATCAATCACCCAGGGCCCAAATAACTCAATTTCCGCCCATGAACAATTTGTAGTGATGGATTATTTCAATCTAAAACTAACGATAACGGGTGTAGACCAAACAAATTTTCGTTCAGCATATCGCAGGCAACATGGAAAGGGAAGATATGCAAGATTTAGGACGATTCCCGAAAAGTTTACTTGGGTAACATTTCTCTGCCGCAAGTTGCACAGGGGGTCTGTAAGTTAGGGCTAACATATTACAGGTCTCCAAACGGTACAAATGCCGCTATCAGAAAACCTAGAATACATCTTTACATAGTACATGGCCAAGTTCTCCTATCACAAGTGAATTTTAAGGCCTGATTACCCTGTTCCTTGCAGCAAAGACATCATCCTCATCACTCCGTAAAAAATTTCATCAACAGCAGCACTTCCTACCGACCTGCTTTCATCTTCCTCAATTCTCGAGCAACAGCCTTCTGTCGCTCCTTATCTACCTCATTCATGCTGCCTCCATCTTCCTTGCCCTCCTTAGCTTCAACCTTTGGTTGTCTAACAGGTACTGATTTTTTCCTCTTAAGCCCCTTGCTCACAGCACTCTGAATGAAATTGCCATCAGGCTTGTTATTGCCTCCAGCAGTTACACTGGGATTACTATTAGCATTACTTGACGAGGGAACTCCACTAGGAGGCATGCCAGATACACGAAAGCTATGGCGTGAATTTATAAACCATTTATCAACCTGCAAGTATGCCAAAACAGGAAGTTAGTGGCCATGTCATTTAGCAGTATAATGTACATATAAAATGGTATACCAGACCTGTCGGTATGCGAGACCAAGTTCTTGTGCCAGGCTTTCTTTTTTCTGTCGATCAGGGTATTGGTTTTCTTGAAAACTTTCATAAAGTTTCTGCAATAGGAAACTGCAATTTCTAAATAACAATCATTTATGTCGTCAAAGACAAGAGTTGAAAAGATTTCAACTTATGTTGCAACCCACCTATCTCAGATATTTATGGATTAGAAATCATAGTTTTTTCAAGGCAAAGAACTATTTATCTTAATGCATCCAAACACATTTAAGAAAATGTAGGTGCACATACCAGAGTCATGAACAAAATATGAACATGAAGCCCTATTGAAAACAAAGATTTTCTCCTCCCAAATTCAGAGCCTTCAATAATACTTTGATTGTTTTCTTCATGGATCCATCAGCTTAGCAAGACAGAATTATCATCCACTAGTTCTATGGCAAACTCTGTTCTTGTCCATGACTCGCTTACCAAAGAAAATGGAGGACATAAATCAGGTTGACTACTGATCCTAAGAAAGTTTAGATCTTCCATGGAGCTTTCTAGACCCAGACAGATGCTCATTGCTGATGTGAACAGACTTCCGATAATGACGAATCCCCACAAGACACTTCTTTATAGCAACATTAGGAAAGTAGGACTCGGCACAATCAAACTGCACAAACTGAATGCTAAGATATTTGTTTCCTGAAATTAATGGCATCAGAACATGAGGACTGCTGTAAGGGTGGTGTTGTCCATTAAATTCACAAAGAAATCTTTTACCAGAATCCTGGCAATATTGCAATTATATAGGATATACAAAGAAATCTTTTACCAGAACCATGGAATATTGCAATTAATGATATTATATTTTATCCTGGACTAACAGCTATCTATAATTATCAACTTAAAAAACTTTGATCAGAAACTGTGCTGGACTAGATATTTCATTATTGTTCTTTTATGTTTTTTTTTTTTTTTAATTTTATCATATTTCAGCGTGTTATACTGTACTCCTACGTGCAACGGGCACAGGTCAAGCAAACTGAAGATTATCCGTCCCATAACCAAAAGGAAGTGATCGAATTCCAACATCCACTAGTACCAGCCTTTACTCAAAAGGCACTAAAGCACTATGAATTCTCTCATTATTCAACATTTCTCGTTTGCTGCAATCACTTACAACAAGAAACAATTCAGCTCCATATTACCATATATTTTGTTTAAGAGCCGGGCAACCCAGGGATTTGCCCACTCTTTCTTCAACCTCTTTTTGCCACCAACCAACATAAATATGTTATGTTCCCTCGTAACCATATCAGCGTGTTGGTGTCCATGTGATACAGTACTGAAAGGATTTAGGTTTGTGGTGGGAGAATTTTGCGGATTTGGGGGAAAAAACATAATTAGGATTTGGATAAGATGATAACTTTTCGGTCCTCACCCAAACAAACCGTATACCCACTATGAACAAATCACGTCTGAATATTTTCATGAACAAATCACATGCTCTCTTGAAACTAGGATTTCAATTTCAACTGATCATTCTTCTCCTACTAATAGTTCATGAACAGCTACATATAGCCCAATAAACATGCATACCACAAGCAATTAAATAAAAATAACTAAATAAACAAATACAATAATAGAAGTCTTAAATACTGAAATAATCTAAATCGAAACTGATCTGCATCACCATGCAACCTAAGTTAGATCATTTCTATTGTTCCTTGCACCCGTACACCCCTTCCAAAGACTCCAGAAATTCCAGAAGATGAAAAGACCCCTTTCAATGTGAATTTCTAATGTGAGACTTCTTCAATATTTTTTTTTACAACCATGTAACAAGTTTCTGAGATCCTCCTTTTTGTCTGTTCTGTTGCTTTTTTCTGGGAGGCCCAAAAGACTACCCATCACTATTCATGCCATCCAGTTCAAGATGTGTGGATAAGGCTACACAACAATAAATAATGACAGTTTGGTTTGCTCTCTTGAACTCAGCTCCACTCCTGGTTTGGTCAAAACCAAAAATGTTCTCCAATGCACCTGTATTTCGAATACTTGGTTTGAACTAAGTTTAAATTAGCAAACAGTCAAACCCTTAATTTGTTTGCTTAGAGTAGAGGTCCATCTGCCAGACAACTACTCTTTCAAATTCTACGGCCCCTCCTCTTTTGCCCACTCATCCCTTCAAGTCCCATGTCAAATTCCTCACATAAATACCTTCGTTATTGTTAACATTGATAACTCCGCCAGTGCTGTGCTTAAAATTTTATCTTTTCACTGACTGTTCTAAGCCAGGATAAAGGAGGAGGGTTATGATAGGCCGGTGATAGCTAGCGTAAAATATTGTTACATATTATGATATGAGCCAAAATATGAATTTCGTTGGGGCGTTCCCTACTGAGCAACGTGCTATATCAGAGCTCGGATGTAGTGAAAAATATGTCAGGACTGCTACGTCGACGCTCAGAAACGACGCGCCACATCAGCGCCGGATGTGGTGTCAAATGTAAGAGAGTTCCCACATTTTAATGAGCGCGTGGAGCTAAAAAAGTTAGCTCATAAATATAAATAGATTTCGGTTGGTATTGTATAATATAGGTTCCCTTACAGGTAAATTAGTAGAGCTAGTTGATACTATGATTAGAAGGGGAGTTAATATTTTGTGCGTGTAGGTGAGAAAGCTAAAGTTATAAAGCCTTGGGATTATAAACTTTGGTATACGGGTAGAGATAGAAATCGTAATGGGGTAAGTGTGATCATAGATAAGCAATTACTTGGGGATGTAGTGGAGATTAGGAGGAAGAGTGATAGAATTTTATTAGTTAAACTTATTTTAGATAGAGAGATTTTTAATGTCATTAGTGCTTATGCACCACAAATAGAACTTGATGAATCTAGCAAACATCAATTTTGGGAGGATCTAGATGAGATAGTACAAGTAATACCCACTAAGAAAAAATTATTTATTGGTGGTGATCTTAATGGGCATATAGGAACTAGTCGTAATGGGTTTGATAATGTACATGGAGGATTGGATTTTGGAGAAAGAAATGAAGCAGGTAATTCAATTCTAGATTTTGCTTTATCTTATTATTTGATTTTAGTGAATATTTGATTTAAAAAGAGAGTTTCTCACTTGATTACTTTTAAAAGTGGATCGAATGCAAGCCAAATAGATTTCTTTTTAACTATGAGAGTAGATAGAGCTAGTTATATCGATTGTAAGGTAGTGCCAGATGAGAATGTAGTTACCCAATATAAATTCTTAATTTTAGATATTCAAATTAGAAAGAGACTTAGAAAAATTAAGTATAAGTTAGATCATAAAATTAAGTGGTGGCGATTAGAAAGTAATCAAATAAAATTTATCGATAGAGTAGTACAAGAAGCAGATTGGAGGGACCATGATGATCCTAATGTAATATGGAACAAAATGGCTAGCTGCATTAAAATAATAGTTAAAAATATATTTGGTGAGTCAAGGGGCGGTGCTCCACCATATAAGGATACATCATGGTGGAATGAAGAGATAAAAAATGTTATTAAGATCAAGCGAGGTTTTTATAGAGATTTGAAGAAGAATAATAATAATGATGGAATAAGTTTTGAGAAGTATAAACTAGTGAAGAAGGAAGCTAAGAAAGCTGTTCGGAATGCAAAAACTAAATTATATAGCAAGTCTACGATAAGTTGGATAATAAAAAGACAGAAAATGATATATATAGAATTGCTCGAATAATAGAGAGAAAGTCTAGAGACTTATGTATTATAAAGTGTATTAAAAATGATGATAAGACAGTTCTAGTTCGAGATGAAAAGATTAAAGAAACATGAAAAGATTGTTTTAATAGATTATATAATGGTAGTTTTACTCAAGATTTGGGAGATCTTACTATTCAATGTGAGGATATGAATCATCGTTTTATGCGCAGAATCAAAGAGTCTGAAGTAAAGAGGTTTTGAAGAGAATGAAATCAAGAAAAACTATTGGTCCAGATGAGATTCCTATAGAGCTATAGAGATACTTAGGAGGGATTGGTGTGAGGTGGCTGACAGATTTTTTTAACAAGATTTGGCAAACTAGAAGATGCCAAATGAATGGAGAAAAAGTACCCTAATACCTCTGTATAAAAACAAGGGTGATATTTAGAATTGTTCTAACTATCGGAGAATAAAACTCATGTGTCACACTATGAAGCTTTGGGAAAGGGTAATTGAATATAGATTGCAACAAACTGTTAAAATATCGGAAAACCAGTTTGGATTTATTTCGGGACGATCGACGAAAGAAGCTATTCATTTATTTCGTCAACTTATAAAGCGATTCCGAGAGAGAAATATAGATTTGCATATGGTATTCATTAACTTAGAGAAAACCTATGATAAAGTACCACGAGGGATAATTTGGTGGACATTGATGAAGAAAAAAGTTCCCATCAAGTATATTGATATAATTAAGGACATTTATGATAGAGTAGTGGCTAATGTCAGAAATGTGGTGATTTAACAAGTGATTTTTCTATTACACTTGGATTACACTAAGGATTTGGGCCTATGTCAGAACATGTGGTGATTTAACAAGTGATTTTTCTATCACACTTGGATTACATTAAGGATTTGCATTGAGCCCATTCTTATTTGCTATAATGATGGATGAGCTTATTAGAGCTATTCAGAATGAGATACCTTGGTGTATGCTATTTGCTGATGATATTGTCTTAGTTGATGAGACAAGAGTAGGGATAAATACCAAGTTAGAGTTACGCAAGCACACGTTAGAATCTAGAGGTTTTAAATTGAGTAGATCTAAAACATAGTACATGGAGTGTAAATTTAGTAAACAACGGACCATAGACTATAATACTGTAAAACTGGATGGGCAAGAGATACAAATGAGCAGTTAGTTTAGGTATTTGGGTTCTATTATTCAAAATGGAGAGATCGATAATGATGTTAACCATAGGATATAAGCTGGCTAGTTGAAATAGAGGAGAGCAACGGGAGTTTTATGCGACTGTAACATTCCGTTAAGATTGAAAGAAAAAATTTATAGGACTGTTATTAGGCCAACTTTATTATATGGCACGGAATATTGGGCTATAAAGAAACGTCATTCACAGAAGATAAGTGTAGCAGAGATGTGCATGCTTCGCTGGATATGCGACAACACTAGAAGAGATAAAGTGAGAAATGAAGATATTCGTGCTAAGATAGGTGTAGCTCTCATCGATGAGAAGATGTGAGAAAATCGCTTACGATGGTTTGGTCATGTGCAATATAGGCCTACAAATGCACCAGTTCGACGAGGGGAGTTTATCAATGTAGGACAAGTTAAAACAACGAAGGGAAGACCGAAGAAAATATGGATGGAGGTGATACGAAAAGATATGAATTCTAGAGATTTAAATGAGAAGATATTACTTGATAGAAATGAATGGAGAACTATTAAAATGATTGGTCCGGCATTATTCTTTTTTTGGTTCATATAGCCTACCCCAAATACTTGGGATAAAAGGCTTAGTTGTTGTTGTTGTTGTTGTATTGTTAACATTGATGAACCACTTGCCATACACCTCAACCTAGGGAGTAGTGAGATGTCCATCCTGGTGAAAGATTTGTTCAATTTGTGAAGTGAAGAAACATCTCCAACGCACCGGTCAAAGCCTCGATATCTGTGGGCAATTAGAGTTATGACTCGAAGGTAGGATTACTAAAGTTATTGGGCAATCCAAAATTGTACTTGACTATAATCACCCTTCTCGAGAACTACCTTCACATGCAACATGTTCTTCGTGATGTGCTTGGTTTATGAGATCCAACACTCATGTATTATCTTAAAACTTTAATATTTAGCAATGTTGTTTCTACTTTTGACATCCTCTTAGGATTTATGAATCATTTTGTTGGCAAGGCGGGTTAGCCTTAGACCCACATATAATGACAGGAGATATAGGTCCTTCCTAGCCCAGTCAGCCTGATCAAACATGGATATGACTTGGGCGCACTCAAGTACTTCCAATGATATGCTTGGGGGGTCAAAGATCAAGTTTGACTAGGATTCGTCATGAATTTCCTAAAACAGTATACTGCTCTTAGGGATAGGATGTGGATTTCGTCCCACGTTGGATATGATGAGGGAAGTGGGGGAAAGAGGCTGGTAATGCTCTTCATTGAGGCAATCCAAGCACATTCAAGATATTTGTTTTATTACATCAAGGAGGGGACATTGTTGTGCTGTGAAAAGCATTTTTCATTTTTTTTCACTTGGAGGGGGTTGTGAGGGCAATGGTAAGTTCAAGCATTTTTATTTATTTTTTCACTGCTAATAAAGCTTTATTCTTTTATACAGAATTTTAAAGTAATCTAGAAAGCTCTTTGCATGATACATTTTAATCCTTGCAATATTTAACTCCATTCCCTTTGCCCCTCTCCAATCCCCCACCTAAAAATGCTAATGGATGGATTAAGGAAGCTCAAGGATGGAACAAGGATTGGCTCAATAAAACTTGTTCGGACAAGCTCAATATAACCTAAATGAACCAAGAACAAGATAAATGGACAAGCATAACTAGCCTTGGCTAGTTGGCTTAAGTTATATTTAAACAAGGCTTCTTAACAGTCATATATCATGATTCATTTTCAAGATGATTCCAAAGCTAGCATTAAATGAATATGAACTAAACCTCATCTCATTTAAAAGAGGAAAAAGAAATCCTCTCTTCTTGAAAGTGGGTTTATGCAATTTACCCTTAACCGATTTGGGTTTTTCGCCAGTTTCAATTAGAAATGAAAGGTCTTATTTGGCAAGTCAGCATACCCCCACCCCATGCAAAACATGTGGTGCTCTAAATGTTGACTACATCTACATGTCAGGTTGGTTATTTGTTTTTAGGGGTCAGTTGCGATGAGACAATTTACATATGCCTCATGTTGTTTATGTGTATTATGGCTAACATGGTAAGCCTTACCAAGCAATATATAGGCCAAAGTACAGTCCATTTTCGCTCTATTGAACCCAAATCCATGAGTAATTAGGTTAAAGAAGAGTCAGAAAAACTGTTTAGATCCTTTAAATTTTCCTCTTACTGCTTTGTCCTGAAAACCCCCTAAACCCTGAATCTCTTTTCCCCTTTCCTTTTTTCGATGAGCAATTGATCATGACACGAGCAGGTAATAACAAGCCATTGATAAACAACAATAAAGCTCATATGTTTACTCCATTCATTAGTTATCTAATAGTTTTTTGATTCATTTATAATGAAATTTTAATCAGAGATAGGAACAAATCTAACTTGCTCAACCTTCATGACTTTGATAACCAGTAATTTTTCCTCTATCTCACCCTCACTTCATCAGTATTGTTTGTTCAAAGAAGTTTTTGTGGAAATAAAATGGATCTCCATCTTGATTACCACTTTTACGTAATATTTAGAGAAATTTTTAGTTTAAGTTTGTAAATTCACTGGTGGTAAGTAGTTCTAGTAATTACTATAACATTTTCATTGCAATTACTAATGTACTTAAGTCACTGAGATTCTGAATTTGTCAAGTATTACTTGTTTCTCTAATAGATTCGCCATTATTTAGTGTAGAATTGCCAAATTATGGCACATAATATTTACTAAATGTCCCCAAAATTTGCAAACTGACACTGAACTCCTAATCCACAATAAACTTGACGTTTGGAATTCAGACCATTATAGACATGGAAGATATTACATGTTTATATGAGGAAGGCAAAGCCCAAGTGTAAAGTGTTTTTATGATGAGAACGATTTGAACCATGCAGTGGGAACTAGACCAAGCTTGCCCAGTTCCAACTTAATTTGGCCTGCTTACATCGGGATTGGGCTCTTAACCTGATGGATCCAAATAATAAAATATTTATGAAATTTTAACCCTAATCTATGAGAATATAAAATAGAATATATATTCTTATATTTGCATAACATTGTAAGGGTTTTAGAATAATAGATTTGGTTACATTGATGGAGAATTATGATCCACCTTCTCACATGGGAAGTAAAAAAAAAAAATAGTTTTTTAATAATAAATATGTTGTACTCCTTGGGATGATCAATAATACATGTAAAATTTATTGATGCAAACATTTTTTACTTATTTGTCATTTTTATAAGATTGACTAGAAATTTTAAATTTATTCTTGATATTTAATTACTTATTACATGATAAAGTGACTTATTAAATGGGCTCGACTATGGCCTGAGCCTGCCCCATCAACCCTGAAAATTGAACAGGCTAGACTTGCGCACAAGAGAATAAACAGGTCCGGACGACTTATATGAGTTTGGCCTGATTCCGGCCGAGTCCCATCCTTAATTTGAACCTAGGATTCTTTTCTCCTCATGCTCTGATGAAACCACCTTATTCACATAGTTTAACAAGGTCAAAAGCCAGTTAAAGAAACTCACTGAATTTTTTTCCGGAGCTTTCCTGCTTCAGTTGGTCTCAACCCCAGTGTTATGGGAAGATGCTTCCTTATCATTTGGTTGTTTAGGTTATAGGATGGCTCTTTCTTACAATTATAACGAGCAAGTTACATAAATATCTGGATTTAAGAACTTGGTCAATTCTTTTGCTGAGCTTTCCAGCTTCAATCATGCAAGTTCAATGGGAAGATGCTTCCCATTGAATTTGTCAGTTGGGCAGATGCTTCCCAACTGAAGCTTTCCTGCTTCAGATGGCCTCAACCCCAGTTTTACGGGACGATGCTTCCTTGTCATTTGGTTGTTTAGGTTATAGGATGGCTCTTTCTTACAATTATAACGAACAAGTCACATAAATATCTGGTTTTAAGAACTTGGTTAATTCTTTTGCTGAGCTTTCCAACTTCAATAATGCAAGTTCAATCGGAAGATAATAGCCCATTAACAGTTGTTAAATCCTATGGTGTGGCCCTCTGTTGCCCATAGTTACCTTTGATGAAATTTCACACTGATTATGGAGGGTTGAAGTCAGTAGCATATCTGGTTGTAAAACCTGCGTCATATTTTGTAGAGATGCTCCGTAGCAAACAATTTGATTATAAAAAACAAGATAATAATGATGTTGATGATTATGAAACATCAAAAATTAAATATAACTATACCTGCGTGGCTATTTCACCAAGCCTTCTATACGAAGAAGAAGTCTGCTCAGTAACTTCCTGCTTCGTAGCACTAGTGTGCAGTACTGAATGTGTGTTTCTGGGAGTAGTCTCATGAACCTGAGAAACTTGTTGGAGATCAATTCCGGCTTTCCTTACCGTATCAACCTCTGTCGTCATGCCCTTAGCATCTTCAAATTTTTTGCTGTCCATAACACTTTGACCATTCGCCCTAGATGATCCATCAAATTGTTTTCGACTGCCATATTTCTTCCCTCTGTTTGGTGTACACATGCCAGATAATTCAGACCAGTCATCATCGTCACTTGAATCTGAAGATGATTTTCCATATGTTTCCTACAAGATAAAAGATATTTAATATATAGATGAAGGGGGAAAAAAAAGACTGCTAGATACATTTAGCTATAAAACACAAACTTGACATAAGAGGACTCGTGAATTACTCTGAGCAGCATGAAATAGAGAAGTCCATGAATATGCATGTTTTCAGCTTTAATAGAACATTCCAAGTGATAGGATTGATAAGTTCAGTCACTTCACAGGAGAGTGAGGACATAAACAATAAGTTATATAACAAACAAAGGAATACATACTATAACATGGTAAACATGCTCTATGGTCAACTGGCCATGTTGCATAGGGAAAGATTATAGCAGGAGAGAAGGTACATAAAGAATAGCTGTCACTATAAACCTTCACCTCAGAGGGGTTAGTAGTTGCATACACTTCAGTAAATTGACCAAATGGAGCTGATATTATCTCAAATGTACATTTCATATGGAATCTCTAAGATGTCATCCTGAAAAGTAAGCCAAACAGAGTCCAACCAAATGGGACCTTAAAATTTCTTTGCTAGCACTGGGGAAAAAAAAAAGTCTTCAAAGCAAAGCTAGTCAAAATAAGATCTAAAAGTACAACCCACTTTTTGGAGGAGCACAAAAGTTTATTATTAAAAATTCAGGCGACCATTAAAACCATCACTTATGAAACAACTTCAGAAGTTCAAATTTTATTCTTGATTAATATGAAAAAAATAATTTATCAAAACCGCCTTCCAGAGCCATTACTTAAGTTTGCATTCGGTATTGGGGACATAACATTCGCATCTCCTAGGAATCTGATTTCCATGTGTCACATTGCTTAAATGTTAATTACTATTACCAAACTGCATGAAGGTGGATTAGCGCAGCTAGTAACACCCCAGGCTCACAAGAGGATGGCTTTTAGGCTTGATTCCTAGCAATATCAATCGAAAAATTTAACTTGGGTAATTAATCAAACTACGACCATATTATAAAAGGAAAAAATAAAAAATAGAATTCACAACTCCTATGAATCTAACTTTCAGGCATCGTATTGTTGTAATTGTTGCATTACTATTACTATACTTGGTATAATGCAACCATCCTAATAATGGTTGGGCCTGATATATTAAAATAAAAAAAAATCCTTAGCTGTAACAATCCCAAATATTTTTTTCCTTAAATAACCCTTGTGCAAAGATGGTGGCAAGGGTTGTTATGAAAGTAACGACTGTTGGGGTGACAATGACAAGGCAAATGGTAGCAGCCAAAAGTAGCGGAGCGATGGACATTGATGGTGGCGGTGACGGGGGCTTAATGGTGCTTAGTCACGGCAAAGGCACTAAAAACTGATGCGGAAAGTCAATGTCGTACATAGTGTTGATAGTTAGTGATAGCCAAATGTAGTGGTGAAAGCGATAATAATCGTCAATGACGACTGATGCTGGGGGTGGACCACTACTCCAGCCGTAGCACTACCTGATTCTACCCAAGCTTCGACTAGGGGGCAAGGCTACCTAGCTGAGTAGGGAACTGGTGCCGATTGACCAAAAACGAGAGGGAGCCAGAGCGAAAGTTAGATCGTCGCCTTTCGGAGCCCGAGAGGAAACTAGATCCGGACCGAAATCGGTCCTCATCCTATGGCGAAAAAAACATGAGAATGCGGTGAGAATGCATCCTCCTCCATCAGTTGTGCGACGGCAAATGAAAAGAGAGGGTCCGACTCTACCAAAGAGAACGTGGAGATGGCGGAAGAAGGCCGGAGGCAATGAGGGACAGTGGTGGTGGAGTCACATGAGATCTTGAGGAGAGCGAGGAGATGAGCTGTGCTACCCTCTCCAGATCTCGAGGAGTGGAATCGTGTCAGATCGCATGAGAACTCACAGCAGATCTCGTAATCGAAATCAGAGCTGAGGCGTTCATTGCAGATCTCAATAGCTAGGAGATCGCAGACTCGTAGCAACTTCTTGGCACGAAACTCGAGACGAAGAACAAGCCCCCACGCAACAATGGTGTTAGCATTTTGAATTTCAAAATTCAAATGGGCATGGTTGGGAGTGGCACTGGGCATGTGGGTAAGCCCACGTAGTCTATTAGACATGGCGGATTTGTTGAGTTCATATAAAATTATAGTGATTGTTGCCGTGGATTGACAAGTTGGAGAATTAGACAATTGGAAGGCAAGAATGGCAAAAGAACGGCCAATGACTAGAGATGCAGGCCGCAGTGCAAAAGGAGATCAGTCGGAGGGGCTTGATTTGTGAGATTACAATGAGAATGAAGCCCAAGCACCGTGGGAGTGTTGGAAATTGCAAGCATGGTAGTCTGAATTGCTACAGAGCCCCTGCGGAGGTACTGAAAAATTATTGGGTCTGTAAAGGGGGTCGTTCGATGCTAGACAATTACTTCACCAGAACAATTACTCTGTATCATGATTGGAGTAAAAGCTAGACAGCATAAGGGGGTACCAGTTCACCATACTGCAACCCTGGGCATTTGAACAAACATGTCATCCGTAGTGTCTGTAGATACATCTCTGTATTTTATTTTGTTTTAGTGACACTTCTTAGGCAGTATAATCCTACACCCTGGGCATTTGGACAAACATGGGTACCAGTTCACCACTTCTTCCCTATAATTAAGTATAATCCTACACCTAATTTTAATCAATTCCTAATCCTAAGCCAAACTCTAACTCTAACCCGAACATTAGCAATCCCGATCTTCAAAGCCAATGCTGGTGATAGGGTGGGAATGTAGGGGAGGGTGGTGGGACTGGTGGTGGAATGGGATGTGGTATTCGGGCTGAGGGAGAGGAGACTAGGGATGAGTTTGGTTGGTTCCAATCGATTTTTACCAATTTTCGTAAAGCCAAACCGAACCGATTAGGAATGGGAACCAGAATTGAACTGAACTAATTCAGTCCGGTTCGGTTGGGTTATTAGGTTCTAAATCTTTTAGGAATAAAAATTATTTTAAAATTATCATTTTAATCATTTTAGCAAGTATATCTCTTCAAGATATCCAATTAGTATTGCGTTTATTATCATAAGATGTGTATATGTATGTATGTATGCGTGTGTGTAAATAATTTTAAATATAGTTCGGCTTTCAAATTAATTGGATATCAGGGTTCAGCTCGGTTTTACTTATTCACGTCGCTTACGAAATTCTGCTCAACAATAGAGGAAATGAGCAAATAAAGCTGGAGGAGATGAGGGGAGGGAGGAGAGTCGATTTGATAGAAGGGGCAAGAAGGTGAATTAGGACAAGAGGAGGAAACAAAGAGGAGAAAGCATAAGCCAAGGAGGTAGAGAAGCGGTGGGCTTTTGTTTTTTGGGGGGGAGGGGGGGGGGGAAGGGTTGGATTGATGGCGAAGGAGAACATTAATATCCGACAATAGAGATTTTATATTTATTTACTTTCTTGTAACTCTTTATAACAACAACAACAACTAAACCTTTTATCCCAAGTACTTGAGATAGGCTACATGAACCAAAAGAGAATCACATTGAATCGACCACATGAACGATCCTTCTCAACTCATTCCTATCGAGCAATGTCGTCATTTAAGCCTCTAGTATATATCTCTTTTTGTATTATCTCCATACATGTTTTCTTCGGTCCTTCTTTCGACTTATTATTTAACTTAAGATAAATGCACAAGGAGAACAGTAATTCAAATGGCTGGAGGTGTTAACAATCAAATGGCATTTTTCTTTAATAAAATGTTCATGGTATTTATGGAACAATAAAAGTCAACTGTATTTTCTTGAAAAATCTTGAATGCTAATGGTACCTTCTTGAAATTTACCCTATGGAAAAATCATCACATAAACATGCTCAAGAATAAACTTTTTCTAACTTACCCATGGGTCAAGATCAAACCAAGGGTAGATACAGAGAATCAAAAATGAAATCAAAGCTCCAAGGGATCGAAACCGAAAAGTTATATCTGAAGAAAACCATTCTACTGGAATCTTAGGTCCAGAGCAAATTAATCCAGGAATCATACTGGAATTATAGATCTAGGGCACTGAAATCATAGATATGGAGAAATTGAAACTGTGACCACATCCAATCAAAATCAGTCACAAAGATTCAATCTTTACATAAATAGTCTATAAAGAGATTCATTGCAAATTTATAGTTTCCATCAAATAAAAGTCATTACAGATGGATCTACATACTCAAGAAAAAAAAGATATTTGTTCATAAATTTAAACTAGAGGATGTGAAACGACTGTATAAGGTTGGAGAGAGGATGTGGAAACTGATGAGGGAGATGAAGAGCGAAAAGAGAACGAATAAGGAACTTGAAGTTCTATAAAAATTCCTTCAAATTTTATGGATACTAGATAAGGTGTGTTTGTAAGACTCATGAGTTTCTCTTTATTCACCTAATGGTTAAAAATGATTGAAAAAACTGTTACTTTGAAAGGACTTATCTAAAAAATAAAAGTTTACTGTAGTTGCAAATGATAAAACAAGTCCACGGCAGTTCAGTGAAAAAGGCTCACAGGTCACTGCAGTTTACTGTAATTTAGATGCAAAAATACATGTTGAAGCCGTTAAATTGTTTAACGGTAATCAATCAGTAAAGATAAATAGACCAAACCTATACAGAGTTTTCAGCAGTAGCATAGGTGGTAACTAATAAGTATAATCAGACTAAAAAATACAAAAGGAAAGAATAACATCAACGAAAAAATGAATGATATGGCATGTGAAAATAAACATAACTTCAGAAAAGAGTACTCAGGCTTGTACTGAAGGGAAAGGAAAGGGCGCACATGAACATCTGCAGAAGCTGTCAAAAGAGTTGAAATGTCTGAAACAACATAATCCTAATTAGGCATAAACACAAGCCCTACATAGTCATGTCAATGTTAATAGTGACCCTTAAGGAAATGATATAATCGACAAGACTTGTGCCATTTATTTTAAAATGAGCTTCAGAACAGGTATTTATGAAATATTAAATTGGGCACCAAAAAAGAATCTTGATGTGGCTGTGCATGATGGTAAATATATCAAAATTTTAAAACATATCTATGGAAGGAACACTTACATCATACAACTTTTTGTAATCTAATCTTTCAAGCTGCCTTCTTCCTGATCCTAGCACATTCTCTTGGTTCAAGACTCGTTCCAATTTAGAACGCACAGAATTATTTATGTCCCCTGGGCATGGCCCTTCACCAGATTGAGCAATAGGCTTCAGATTCTGCAGAGAGGATGCAGAATCTTCATTAGCACCTAAACTTTTACTAAGTTCAGTACAGAACTCATCAGAATCAGATGTAAAGTCTGATCCATCTGAACTTGATCCATGTTTCGGCATGGTTTTATCAACATCTGAAGCATCAGGGTCAAAATCATCGTCTTCTGAATCATCTGAAGGAAGTCCAAAATTTCCATTTTGCTTATTACTATCTGATGCATCTGAATCCTCAGATGCAGAAGAAAAATCTGATTCTTCAGAATCTGACTTTTCAGAATGTGATTCTTCGCCGTCCGACTCCTTGTGATCCTTTACATCAACTTCTGGACCATCAGGATTATAATCATAATCCTCTGAATCATCTGATGGCAAGTCATCGTACTTGTTATCTCCATTTGCAATAGCAACTGCCTCAGGAAAAACTTTCTGCATATAAATATGGCAGCTTTCAGCTGGAAATTAATTAATGCTTATAATGGTATTTACTGCCATCAAGCAGCAAGAAAAACCTAAGCATTCTGCATAAACAAAGCTGCAATGGTAATCAAATGTCCACCACTTGTTACTTACCTCCCAAGTGTCCTTAATAGACATATTACTTCCTTGAAACTCATTCAGTAAATCAATGCAGTCTACCTTGCAATCACAGGCTGAGCACAGCCACCCTTCATCTCCTAGAGGAACTGAACACAAATCAGCAAGTTAGTGCAATATCAAATATGTGACTGGTGATAACTTCTATTTGACATATCAAAACCAATGCACAATTAGGGATTTGATTTTACTATTTTCAGTCAACAGAGGAGGATTCAAACACTTCTGGTGAAAGCCCCGGTCACACACGCCATCGCAAAGTATGATATCATTATCAATAGATAAGTCCTTTAAACCACATTTAGCACAAAATATCTGGCATAAGAAAGATGCTCTGCAAATCAGTTCATGCCTGAACTGTTTTCAAATAACTCTAACTCAAATAAGATGGCATCACAAGAGTTAAGAGCATTTCACATTAGTTTTTGGTGTGGTCAAGGATTTACATACATCTTCACTATCAATTAGCCCTTCAGAATCAAATAAAGATTCCTCGAACCTTCCCTCAGAAGACAAAGAATCAAGGTACTGAAACAGTTCGCGTATTTTAAATTTACAACGCAAAATTTCAGACTTCGCTCGATCAAGCTCCTTCTCAGGTCTTATTTTTTCTGCACTGGAAGGTTGAAACAGTAATATAAGTAAAAGCAACAAATGCTAGTAATAATTCAAATACTTGCTTGACCACTGGAACATAGATGTAAATAAAGAAAGTTCAAGACCTAATAAATTTTTGAAGATAATACACTTCATAATTGATAATAGAAACCTTATAGCAAGATATAACAACAACAAAATCTTTATTCCAAACTTTCGTGGTAATATTGTAATACGCATGAAGCATCCTGTTAACTTCAACATTAATGCCCCAAATATGTAGAGTAATTTCAAGAAAATACAAGCAAATATAACAGCAACAACATTTCTTTCTCTCATAGATTATTCCAAATCTATATGTATAAATGCTATAAGTTGATTTTTTATGTATTAATTATTATCCAAATCTGTGCTAACCGAGATGGACATTAATCACAATGGTGGGAAAATCAACAAGTAAAAACAAATTTTGGATTTTACGAGGAAAATTAACATTCAGAACTCCGTGCTGATGGTAATAGTATGATTAGCTGTAGTGAGTCGATCAACAGCCCATGAGTCTGACAGCCCATGAGTTCGATGCCTCGTTTCTTTCTTTCCTCTCTGCTCTCCAGCCATCGCATGAAACATTCTACAGAAGAGAACCTCACATCTCTCTCTCCACTCCCAGTACCGACTATCAAGAAGCTGGATCCTGACAATCTGTAAGCTCCGATAATGACCTCTCTATCACACTCTCTCATAAATAGTTCAGCTCTACGTCCCTCTCTCAAGCTCTACGTCCCTCTCTCCAGCAGATATTTGTATTTTGAATGTTGAACTTGAACATTTGGTTAATTTTATGTCTTCATTCTTTTGATGCATTTATAAAACATTTGGTTATTCATAAACTTAATGCAAATTAGCCGAGATAAGTATCTTCCAAGGCCCTAAACTTGTCTTAAATAGTTTAATATGTTTCATATACATAATAACACGTATATTCTTTAATTAATATGGCACTGATATGACATCCAGTATTTAGTATCATATTGCAATATATCGCCCACTATCCAGTATCTAATATATAATTTTGCCGATCGGTATATCACTGGTATTCGATATTTAAAACACGGATTAGCTGAGTGATTGGACAATTTGACTACAAGCATAAAAAAACACGACAAAACCTGAATAAGTGTATTGCAAGAGAAAGATCTTGAAAAGACCAAAAGGCAGAACTTCTGAATTCAGATACCATTACTATGGGCCAAGGAATCACCTTCACCTGCTTCCATGTATGTGCAATAGGATTGTCTATAGACGAGGACCATCTAGCCTCGTATAATTCTAACTTGAACCAGCCACAGTATGAAAGGTTATTATCCATAAGCCTAAACCTCGATCCAGCATAGACACCTAGCCAATGTGAAACCTATAAGCCCTAACATTTTTCCCAATGTGAAAGATCTTATTTATTTTACTTATCAAGTTTAACTCTGAACCTTCCCCACACACTCAAATACTGAAAATGAGTGAAAATACGCCAGTGGACGACCCATACTTTCTGGAGAAAACCAAGCAGCAGTAGATTTTCTATGCCTCTACTTCCGTACTTTTAGGTTTTAGGTTTGGTATGATTACTCTTTTGTGGGCTTAATTTCTAACTCTTGTATAAATATTGTATCTGTTGAAATAGATCTCTAATGTACTTGTTACCTTCTATAAGATATGTATATTTTCTTTTCACGACGGTAGACTAACTTCTATGATTCTGGTAGGTAGAGTATTTTAATTTTATTCATTCAATTGTTACTTATTGGCTTCATGCACGTCGATTTATACATACCTACTAGTTACGTACTCTATTCCATGCTTAGTAGAGAATGGTGCGTCACATATCTCCAACAAAGTATTACCACCCGTTATTGCAACTTGTAACAACTAGATATTGTTGTTGCATAATGTCATCTGACCAAGGCATTATGACTAATCTTATCCATAACCAAGCAGCACCTTCATATCTTTCCTTGTAAATACCTTCCAGGTGTTAACATCACCAGCTCCTCATCCAGCTGAACTTGAGACAATGTCTAACTTAATCCGTTGCAGGGATAGGTTGAACTCTTTAAAGAAGCATTTCAGTTTCAAGAGAAAATTGAAACACAATAGAGTTCTTCTGAAAAGTGCTACAAACAGGAATGCAGCATGAAGGATCAAAAATAATTTTAAGAAAATTCATACATTCTAATCAAATTTATCTACAATAAATAAATTGATAACTGCAAATCGAAAATGAATGTAAAACATGTGCTACTTCAAACAAAATTCTAGGGCCCACATACCTCTGGCCTTTCCATCCTTCACCAGAATATGCATCAATCAGGTTCTGCTCATAGTTTATTCGCGTCAACTGGTATCTTACTCGTTTCCTGATCACTGAAAATTCGTCAT
Organism: Dracaena cambodiana; assembly: GCA_036321105.1. Classification (NCBI taxonomy): domain Eukaryota; kingdom Viridiplantae; phylum Streptophyta; class Magnoliopsida; order Asparagales; family Asparagaceae; genus Dracaena; species Dracaena cambodiana. Next base: position 41,513,258 of record JAYEPQ010000012.1, read on the forward strand.
TTATGGCTCTCTTTACTTTTCTTCTCCTTTTCCTCGCTTTCGTCACTGGATTAACTGGGGCAATCACAGGCTCAGGCTGGGCATTAGACTTTGTTTTTGACATTGACCGAAGAACTCTGCCAGTACCTAATGAAGACCTTAAGGGATATCTTCTGCCTTTCAGTTTGGAAGAAACTTTCTTTTGCTTACATGGAGATTTACTGGAACTACTCCCCATCTCATTGTTCACATCTACATTTCCAGTTTTGGACAAAACATTTTCATCATGCACAGCTGGTATGCTTACATTTTCAGAATCAAAATTTTCAAGACCAGCAAATGCAGCCTTTGTAGATCCATTTTTCTTAATTTCAGAATCGTGCTCATGACTCTGATGCCTAGGACTTCGTCTTAAAACACTTCTTTCCCCGTTGCAGCTGGAGATAAGGGAAGCCATGTCCTAACACTCTAGAAAGCCTCTTTACTCCAACAATCCCAAAGAGTTACGTATAGTTGCTTATAGTTTGACTAATGCAACGTGCTTGCAGATCACACTGAAATAACCAACATGATTCCGTCTATAACCACATAATACTTGCAATAATACCTACAAAGATAAAGGCAGCACTGGATCCTCGTTATGGAAATGCATAAAGAAACAAATAAGCAAACTAAAAGTCATATACAAAATCCTCATCAAGGATGCTATTATCTTCTAATCTGAAAAGAAAGCTTAAGCAGCTAAATTAATCAAGTTAGCATAATCAAGATAGACATATTAAAGCCCTGATGTGATGACAGTATAATCTTAACTAGGATTACAAACATTAAAGAATCAGCTAAGAGGAAAAGAAAATGTGTGACGAAATAAGATCGCTAGTCTGAAGTCAATAACAACCATAAACATGAGGATTACATAAACTGCTGAACCCAACCAAAAGCACTAAAAGTAAACAAGTAACCAATTGTAAATCACGTGGCCATGTAGCAATTTCAACAAACACCTGGAAGCCACACCATAAAATGCGGCGTTCTTTAAGTGCAAAGTTCAGCTTCCTAACAGTTTACTTCAGCTAAATTGTACACAGGTGTGATCATACAGTACGATGACATAGAAAGTGTTTTTTCTCTGGATTCCTTTCTGAAATAAAATTTAAGAAACTCCTAATTTATTAATTCAAGAGAACAGGAGAATCTACAAGAGTTTTGATCAGAAGAATGCACATTTTCTTTTTCATCTTTGTCCTCTGGAATCAACCGAGAAATGATAGTAGACAGCCTGATCACCATCGTCAGAGCCTGCTTGGGACTCTGATGTGATCCAGCAGGTTTAGATCTGGTTCAACCATTTAGGGATCCCTTCCTGTTGTTCGCGCAGAATCTAAGCTTGGAACAGATAATGGTCTCTTCAGCACAGCAAGGGCAGAGGGAGCATTGGAAGGTGGAGTTCCCCTCGGAATTGGTGTGTGGGTAGGGAAAGGGAAAGGGTTGACATTTAGAAAATACTTAGTTGAATTCGGGTATATGCTTCAAGCCTAATTTAAAACCGGATCAGCTTGCCATCATAAACCTGGTACTAGACCCAAAATCGATTAGGGCACTCCTTAGTAGGTAGAAGAGTTTAATCTGACACTTTCTTGCCTTCTCCCTTGGGAAGACTTTCTAGAGGCTTATATGAAAAGCACTACACAAATTAGGTTATTACTTTTTAACCATTTTTAATATTAAACTGTAGGTTCTTCAATACTAGACCCCCAAATTAGCCATATTTTTCTAATTAGCCATATTTTCAAGTAAGAAACCCCTTCCCCCTCCAAAAAAAAAAAAAAGAAAAGAAAAGAGAAAAAAAAATCCTTTAAGCTAAAACTCAGTTGATTTTAGACATTGATCTCCGTTTTTATCTTGTCCCTTTGCAAGGGCCACCTTTCATCCACAATCCTCTGCCTCATTATCAATTCAACCTTTATTCACCATTTCCTTCACTTAAAAGCTTCATAACATCCATTGTTTTACCTTATTCACTTTCCCCCACTAAAATTTTCTCCTCTTCCATACTAAAATCCTAACCTAATTGTAACTTTCCCTCCTTGCTCTCATCAATCATCCAAACACACTCCTCCCATCTTGTTTTCTTATAACATTAAAAATCATTTATCCTCTCTTCATCCAATCTTTCAACCTCTCCATTAAATTTCATCTCGACACAATTAAACCATAACCTTAATTTTCCTTTCCATCCTTCCCCTCCATTCCTTTTTCTATCTTCTACCCCACTTGTCATGAAGCTTCCTTCTCCTTTCCTTCAACTAATCATGGGCCAGTATTTTAAATATCGGATACCGGCGATATACCAGTTGACAAAAATATATACTGGATATCGGATATCGGATGATATATCGCGATATGGTACTAAATACCGGATATAATATCAGTGTCATACCGAAATAATATACATGTTATTACATACATAAAACATATTAAACTACCTAAAGCAAGTTTAGGATCATAGGGAATACTAACCTTAACCAATTTGCATCAATATTTTAAATATCAGCTATCAGTGATATATTAATATAGCAAGATCTTATATCAGATATTGTATATTGGGTGATATATCACGATATGTACTAAATATCAGTTATCATATTGGACGCCTTCTTAGATGATAAATATACTTATCATGTGGCTCATACCTACCTTTAACTTATTTAAAGCAAATTCGGACCTTAAAAATATGTACCTTAGTAAATTTAATTGAACCAATAAATAATTTGACAATTGTAGAATCTTTTTGAATGCATCATAAACATACCAGCTAAATATCCAAGCTTCAAAACACAAAAATAAAATCAAAATATATGGTATAGCTATTAGTCACATCTCGCAATCGCCACTCACGATAGAAAAACGGTCGATGAAAGGGGCACAGGACTACTAATCGAGTCTAATTATATCTCTTTCTCATATATATAGGTAGTCGGATTTATGAGCTAATCGGTAGGATTAAGTTCTTGTCATAATTGAAAGAAAATATAATAATATTGTTTATCTGACGACATTTTGAGACTGAAATATTGCCTGATATCTCGCTTTTGAGCCAATATATCTGTTTATTTTACTCCAAAATGCGAAACGATATAGAAGCATACATATCATATTGGTTGGAGGCAAAAATTGGGATATCAGCCGATATACCGGTATATCGGCCGATATTTAAAATGCTGTTATGGGCATCTTAGAAAAATATTATTTACTGATCTATCTTAAAAAGAAGAAAGTTGGGATTAGAAAAAAAGAAAGAACAAGGTTAGGAGTATGAAAAGAACGCTAGATACTTTTAGACAACTCAAAAGATTGGGAGACCTATGCAAAAAAGTGAATATTTCGAGGTCTATTATCAGAGCATGGCATATTTGGAGGTATAAGGTCTAATTTGAAAATTAAAGATTTCACGTTACTACCAGAACAAGGCATTTTTGGGGAGAAAATATCAACAAGCTCCTAAACAGTAATGTTTCTGATCTGCATTTAACATGATAAAGCTTGCATTTACACTTCCCTGCCTATCATCCCCGTTGCCATGTCAGTTATCAATGCATGCTCAGCATCCTCGTTCCTGGGCCTTAAGTAGGGCAGAAAAATTTCTAATCGGTGCCCTAAAAACTCCTTCTTACACATCATAATATGATCCAAATGCATAAAGAAATGCAGAAAAGATCAAGTGTATAAAGATGGCCTAAACAAAGCACCTACAAAAAGTAAATCACGTTGTACAAAAAGAGTAAAATGGAGCAAGTAGCGTCGAGAAGTGAAATGGCTATTGTATAGTTATGAGATGTAGATAGGGAAGTATTTAGTTGTGACAGTCTTGGTGGAGATGGGGCCCTGGCCCATCCAATATCATTCGACACTATTGCTCAGTGCTGCCAAAACAAGCATTAGGAAAGAAGTACATAGACCTTAACACTTTCATTCCTTATCGAGGAAACTCATGCTTCATCACAGCCATATCACCTAAATCTATTGGCAATGCCTTCAGTGTCTCCTACCATGTTCACATCTCCCTTCAGCGTATGAGACTGATGAGAGAAGGGAGAGGCGAGAGGGATTAAAAGATAACTATCTCCTCTCTGCTCTCTCACACGAGGTTGTGGAGGAGAGGAGCACTATAGGCTCCAAAGATGGTTTCAAGAGTGCTAGCGATGATGGAAGGGGTGGCGACAATGGCAAGTTAGGCTTTTCTCTCATTTTCTTTCTCTAAATTTTTTTAATTTTCCCCCCGCTTGGGCATCGCCCTGCCTAACAGTTCTTAAAACACTTAGTTAGGGTCAAATGTTAATTGGTATAAGTAGGAATAGTATTGTCGAAGATTGTGGACACCTTCATAAAATATGCAACTTCAAAATTACTAGCCTCTTAAAGGAAAGGAATACAACACAAGGTAAAGGATAAAATACTAAAGCGACAAACGTGTTTCTCTCACAAAGATAAAAACCATCTAAGTGCTACTTTCTTTTGTTGCTTCAAATAATATCAAGGTTTACTAAATAATATCAAGGTTAACTAGCTTGATAAGGAGAATACCTACATGAACAAAACTCCATTAGGATATTTATATCATAGTTTCAAAACTCGGTCTTAGTTATGTTTTTCACTAGAGTTGTATGTTTATACGTTGTATTAGCCTTTGAAGGTTTTATGATGAGTTTAGAGTTTGATCTGAAACTTTATAGTTTGTATGTTCACAGACTAAAAACAAATGCTATGTAATGGACCTAAGAAGTTGACATATTGTGATTTACTTTATTTGTAGGACACAAATTTTAGATCTACGTAAATGGGTGCAAAATGCTGGATCATGGTGAATTAGTTGGAACGTCCATATGGATGGCCTACTTAATAATTTCATAGGCAGGTATAGACTCTAAACTTACACCCGAAATGTAATGCAACCTTCCACATTTGTAAATACATGGAGGGAACGAGAGACGTCTTCATGTATTGATATATGCGGCTACAAAATATTTAAATATATGCATATATCTATGTGTATCAGTGTGTATATCCAATGTAAAAGATATGTATGTGCATGCATGCATTATTATATAAAATGTTCGCATGAAAAACTTCTAAAATTAGTTGAATCCATTCTTTGTCGGTTATCCTTAACAAAAAGAAAAAAATTAGTTTCAATACATTCCTCAACCAAAATAGATCAAACGAAACTGGCAAAAAAAGATTGTTATGGGACCTATAAAGATCTATTATAGTAGTATTACTATTAGAGCAAAACTAGCATTAGTACGTGAGTATATTTATAAATTTGTATTTGTCTATTGTTATCTATATAAATAAGAGGACCAACACCAAACGAGTATGTTGTCATATTGTTTTTGAATCCTAGATGTGCATCAAAGAAGGAATGATAAAGAAAGAGAAAAAATCCTCAAAATATTTTAGAAAACATTCATCTAATAGCCACCGCACTGTCATTGACTTCTCATACCTACTCCAATCACGATATTTGATCTCATTAGATGTGCCATCATCAACAAGAGATCTCATCGTTTTTAACCTTCTTTGTTCTTTACCTCTCTCAAAATCTCGCTAAGTTTTTGCCATCCTGCTCGAATGTCAGATTCCTTCAACTTCATCTAATTTGTATAGATATAAGCAATGTTTAAAACAATATTGAAAATGGCAAGTTTGATAACTCGTTATATTGTTTTATGATACCAAACACAAACCCAACGCTATTTAAGTATAGAAAATAACCCAGTGCACCATTTTTTACGTTATTTTGCTATGTTAAATTACATTAATTTACTATTATAATTGTAATTTCCAGAATGCCATTGATTATTTGCTTTGATTGTTAGTTAATTGCTGCAATTTCTTTATTTAATTGTTTGTTATTTATTGTTTAATTGCTTAAGCTTGCTAAAAAGTGATTGCTTGCTTTCATACTTGCTGGAATTCCTTTTTAATCGGTAGAATTTCTTACTTCTTATTGATTTTGTTGAGCTTTTAGTTAAATTGAAATGAACAACTATAAGCAGAGTGAATTGAGCATTATAAAATATAAATTAAAATATTGATAATGAATATAATATAAACAATTTAAAATCTTGTTTTCTTGTTTGACGACGACTGAAATTACGGTTGTGAACTTAATATAATTTACGAAAATAAGTTTGAAAATTATTTTTAAACTTGTTAGAAATTTAAAATAGTTTCAATGTGTTATAGAATGTTTTTATATCTATATTTATAATTTTTAAATTTTAAAATATGTTATTTGAAAGTTTATATTCATTTTCTAAAAAATTTAAATTTATTCTCAAAATTATTAAAATTACTATATATCGAATTATTTTTATTTTTATTAAATAAATAGGGAATTTCGTAACCTACGTTTTGCATCATGGAGGCAAATCGTTATGCTATATGCGATTTGCCTTTGTTAGGTTACATCGCATATAACGTAACGTATAACGTAGGTTATGAAAAATTCCCTATTTATTTAGTTAAAAAAATGATATACAGTAATTTTAATAAATTTAAAATTTTTTAAAAAGAATATAAAATATTCAATAATACATAGAAACTATTCTAAGTTTCTAAAAAGTTTCAAAATAATTTATAAATTTATCTTCATAAATTAGTGTTCTAAAATTCAGAAAACTCGGACGAATACTCATCCGAGTACTTGGGACCGGAGAGGAAACGAGTATGAGTTGAAAAAATTGCCCCAAAACTCAGATAAAATGAGTACTTGGAGTACTCGGCCGAGTATCGAGTACTCGCTGAGTTAAAAAAAGGGTTTCGGGTCTTTTTTTGGGTATTAAAGCCAAACCTGAACTCTTACCCTTAAAGGGAGAGTTTTGAGCGTTTCTTTCTTTCCTGCCCTAATTTCTGATCTCCCTCAATCTCTGATCATTACCCCATCTTGGCAATCCAAATTTTCCTCTGTCCACGAGCTTTTCCATCGGCACTTCTCCATTGATCTCTTAGTCTCTCTTAGTCTCAGTAACGATCCAAATCGATCTCTCAGTCTCTCTTAGAGGTTCAAACTTGTCGACGACTTCCGTCACGATGCACTGTAAGTAGAGTTGAAATTTTACTTAATTTCTAGTTTGGCTTTGGCTTTAACTTTCGGATGTGGGTTTCAGTTTGGCTTTGGCTTTCGATTGTGAGTTTCGCTTTGGCTTTAGCTTTCGGTTGTGGGTTTCATTTTAGCTACGGCTTTCAGGTTGGGTCTCTCTGTGTGATTGTGTGAACTCCTGAATCTTCATTTCTATATTTGATGTCAAATTGTGATATCTATAATGGCTTTTGTGTATTCGGTTTGGCTTTGGTTTTCAGTTGTGGGTCTCGCTTTGGCTTTCAGTCGTGGGTTTCGCTTGTGGATTTGGCTTTGGCTTTGGCTTTAGGTTGGGGTGGTTTCGCTTTGGCTTTGGCTGTTGGTTTGGGTCTCTCAATGCGACTATGTGAAACTCCTGAAGTTTTGATTTTGACTTTTTGTGTAAATATGTGGTCAATTGAAATTTGATCTTTGTGTGATATGATGTGAGAAGAAATGTAGAACTGAATCAAATGATGCTTAACTATTTTCGGTTTGGCTTTGGCTTTCAATGTGACTGTTTGAACTCCTGAGCCCTTTGCGTGACGTGATAAGAGAATAAATGGGGTGTTGGCTAGGAAAAATTGATCTCTTATAACTGTAACATGGAGTCCAGTTTCGGAAAAAATGGTCTTTAACCTCTAGTTTTGGCTTCGGCCTCAGCTCTGGATCTCTAATTTTGTATGGGTCCTGCTTTGAATCTTTGTGTGATGGACCTCTGTGTGATACTATGATTAGATGATAAAGTTGACCTTGGTTTTCGGTTTGAATATCCTCACTGGCGAAGTTTGAGGACATTAAGACGAAGGGCTGCAGCATCTAAGCAGGAAGAAGGCTCCTCAAGTGCGGTAATAGTTGAAACTCGTCCAGAATTAAGTGGAAAAGATGATGCATACGAAAATAGAGATATTGACTATGATATTCCTTCAAATAACAAATTGGATGATAAAAATGTCCAAAATAGTATGATTATGAGTAGGTATATTTACAATTTATGAAACTTACTTAAATATATTTATGATGTTTGATTTTGAGTTATGAAATTACAACAACAACAACTAAGCCTTTTATCCCAAGTATTTGGGATAGGCTACATGAACCAAAAAAGAATCACGCCGGATCGATCACTTTGATATTCCTTCTCCATTCATTTCTATCAAGTAATATCTCCTTATTTAAACCTCTAGACTCCATATCTTTGCGTATCACCTCCATCCATGTTTTTTGAGTTATGAAATTACATATTTCTTTATTATATATTTTTTGTATGCATAATTATTAAAATATTATTAATCTGAGTTCTGAACGAATACTCACCGAGTACTCTAAGTACTCACTGCTCGCTTTCGGACTAAACAAGTACTTTAACTAAGTTTTAGAACACTGAAGTAAATTATACTAAGTTCGGAACTTTAATTTCAGTCATCACCAAACAAGAAAACAAGATTTCAAATTTATTTATTGTAGTTATAATAATCCAATGCTATGATGTAATTTATATTTTACAATGCTTAATTCATATTGTTTATAATTCATTTCAGTTCAGCTGAGAAATCGAGTAACCGAAGAGGAATTACAGCAAGCAACCAAGTAAGCAATCGCACATTAACAATATAGCAATTACACAAGTAATCAAGTAAAAAATTGCAGTAATCAACTAATAATCAAACCAAAAAATAAGAATTACTCTGAAAGTTGCTCAAAAAATAACAATAAATAACTTAATATAACTTAACAACAACTTAATATTACGTTATATTAACTTAATATAACGTAATATAACAATAAATTACTTCTGTTTTAGAACACTGAAGTAAATTATACTAAGTTCGGAACTTTAATTTCTGTCATCACCAAACAAGAAAACAACATTTCAAATTTATTTATTGTAGTTATAGTCTTCCAATGCTATGTTGTAATTTATATTTTACAATGCTTAATTCATATTGTTTATAATTCATTTCAATTCAACTGAAAAATCTAGTAACCGAAGAGGAATTACAGCAAGCAACCAAGTAAGCAATTGCGCATTAACAATGTAGCAATTACACAAGTAATCAAGTAAAAAATTGCAGCAATCAACTAATAATCAAACCAAAAAATAAGAATTACTCTGAAAGTTGCTCAAAAAATAACAATAAATAACTTAATATAACGTAATATCATGCAAAATAATATAAAATAACATAAAAAATGCATCGTTATGGTGTATTAAGTTACATTGTGCTGTTAGCTTTGGATTTGTATTACGTATCATAACACAATATAACAAATTATATGACGCGTTATTTTCAACATTGGAATATGAGAATTCATTTTAGAATTTCTAGACATATTAACCATCATTTTTTTTGTAGGCTAGAAAAGAGGCGATGGCCATAATCTAACCGGTGAACTTGCATCCACCACATTCTTCTAGACTTGGAAAAATATCTAGAAGACGAGAAAAAATTAATAAGTTTGCAATATGGGGCTATAGAAAAAATGCAATTTTAGCTGCTTAGAAAAAGTATGTCACGATATTTTTTTAGTGTGTTTGGATATACATGAGAAAATGGAATATCGCCTAATTATGATATTAAAAATAAAATTCTATTCCAAATAGGAATTAAAATTTTGTGAGTAATGATTATTTGCACATAATTATGTTTCCTATCTTGGTTTTATAACTTTTCAAATTGAATCAGCAATACCATTACTTAAAGTTTGTACCTTCCAAATATGTGAAAAGTCGTAAGCTTTGGCCAATCAAGAAGGCAGGTTAAGCATTACAGCTATCTAAAGCACATTTCTGAACCCAATACTCTCATACAAACTAGGAAAATAAAAAAAATAAAAAAAGAACAAAAAACCTAAAGAAATCATCATCTACCCTACATAACTTTTATAGAGAAAAAAGGAATGCGAGAATCAAATTCCTCCAAAACAGAAATTTACCTATTATAATGTGTCGAAACTAACGGTTTCATGAGCCCTACGTATTTAAAGCATCCACTCTAACTCAACATTAAAATTCGATCATTTCCAGATTTCTATTTCAACCAAGACCTTGATCAATCACAGATTTCCAAACAAATTCAAAATCCCAAGTTCATCCTCTAGACTCAACTCTGACTCAATCTAGGGCAGCAGTTTTTGCAACGCCACCAACCTCAAGAAAATAATTGAGAAAAGGAGAAAAAATCATTCTTACGAATCTAGGGCAGAGAAGAGGAACACCATTATAACCCCAAATCTCTTCTATTCGAGAACAATAAACCAGCGCAAAATTAAGAAAAATATAAATAAATAAATAAATAGGATAAAAGGTAAGCTTACCTCTTTGTGTCGTCCAAAGCGAAGCGCAGTGATAGTCGAAAAAAATAAAAATTTGCAAGAATAGTTGGTTGGTGGTTGTGGCTTCTCTGTTGAGCTTGGAAGCACGCAGCGTTATCTTGGTTTAATGTGAATGTTTCAGGGGAGAGACTGACTGGAAAAATTTGGAACGGGATGCGGGTTGAGTCGTGCGCTCGATGCACTCGTTTCCTTTCTATATGGACCCTAGTTATTGGACTGGCCCATGCCTATATGGGCCATCTCGGGGAGTTTCTAGATGGGCACATCATAATTTCTTGTGAGCCCACTTTAAAAATTCTCTTTTTTTACTACTTTGCCATTTATTTTGTTGGTCAAAACTGTCCTTCCTTCACCTCATCCTCCTAGCACCCCTTCTTTTTTTCCTGCGCGAAAGCAGAGCAGCCGCAGAAAGCAGAGTACAGGCAGAGAAAAGCAGGAAAAAATTCCATTTCAGAATCCAAACCCCATTTCTCTTTAATATTAACTCCTTTTAGTAAAAAGAAATTACAGAAATTAAAGTCTACATTTAGTTTAAATCGATTCTCTCATTGTGAAACCCAAGAAAATAGAAAGAAAAAAAATCTTTTGTGGGTCTATGGGGAAGAAAATGGAGATGCGCAACTTAACAATGATTCAATTCGACGATCAAAGGTCTTTGAAGATATGAATCCATTATCCTTTTTTAATTTCTACAATTTTTAATTTTAAAAGAATAGATTTAATTAGGATAGAGATGGGTTAGGAAGAACGGTTTTGATTTCGCAGTCGTCCATCTTCTCATTCTATTATGTGTACTTTGGTTAATAAAATGAAACTTCAACACATTGTAGCCAAGATCAGAGTGAGTTAGCTATTGATTATAGTTCGACATTCACAACAAGTGAGGTATGATGATATAGAAGATTTTTTATAGTTAATGTATTATGTTTGGTGGAGATGTCTAACTGAAATACTATGATTGTAGACTTTTGCAGATCGAGAAGAGCTTACAAATTGGGTTCGTGATATGGGAAAGACGTTAGGATTGGTGATAATTATTTCAAAATCTGATAGTGGAGGTTATTATAAGAAGGGCAGAATCTGGTTTGACTGTGAAAGAGGAGGAATTTTAAAATTCAAAAAATTAAAGGATGTTGAAAGATTCAGAGGTAGCAAAAAATGTGGATGCCCCTTTAAGCTAAAGGGTCAACAAATATCTGTTAAGGAGTCCGAGTGGAAACTTATGATTATATGCGGTACGCATAATCATCTTGCAGCAGAATATCTTGAAGGATACTCGTATGCAGGAAGACTATCCCGAAGCGAGACTTCTGTTGTAATGGAGTTGTCGAAATGTCATGTACGACCAAAAGATATCATGACATCTTTGAAGATTAAGGATCCGAAGAATGCGTCAACAATGAAGATAATTTATAATACACGACACAAGTTTCGGGTTAATGAATGGGGAGTAGAACGCAAATGCAACACTTGCTATTGAAAATTTCAGTGTACAAGTACATTGAGTGGCATCGCAGCAATAACCAAACCGAAATAGTAACGACCTCTTTTGGGCTCATCTGGTTGGTGTGGAGCTTCTACGTGCATTTCCAGGAATTATCATCCTAAATTGTACCTATAAAACAAACATGCACAAATACCCATTACTTGTGATAGTTGACGTAATATCGACTAATATGTCATTCTGTGTTGCTTTCGCTTTTCTTGAAAGAGAGCGGGAAATAAACTATGCATGGGCACTTGATAAGTTGCATGAACTATTTATCAATGAGATTTATCCAAGTGTGATAGTAACAGTTAGAGATCTAGTGCTAGTCAATGTTGTTCAATCCAAATTTCCAACAAGTCGGCATTTACTGTGTAGATGGCATATCAATCGTAATGTCTTGGCTCATTGCAAAAAATATTTGGAACAGAAGACTGAATGGGAGAAATTTTTCTCAATGTGGAAGTTGATAATATTATCTGATACTATTAAGGAGTACGATTCAAATCGGAGTTTACTCATGAATGAATTCCGAGCATACCCAGATGCAGTCGAATATGTAACGAAGACGTGGTTGGATCCATATAAAGATAAATTTGTTGTTTACTGGACAAACACGTGTCTCTACAGGGATAATGTAACAACTAATCAAGTGGAAAGTGCCCATGCCAAATTGAAGCGGCAACTACGAACCAGTCAAGGCAGTTTCGAAAACTACTGAAGCAACATTCACTCTTTACTTGAATTGCAACATACTGAGATTAAAGTATCTTTCGAAAAAAGCCTTACAATATTTAATCGAAAATTCATGTTGCCAGATTTTAGAGAACTCCGGGGCATAATATCTATACATGCATTAAATCTGATTTTGAATCAATTACAATGAGTTCCTAGTATCGGAGTGGATCCAGTTGAATGCGGTTGCATAATTCGGCAAACACATAACTTGTCATGCGCCCATGAAATTGCAATGTATCAAAGAGATAATCGAGCAATCCCATTGGATTGTATTGACCTTCATTGGCAAAAACTTGACATACTCCCAGTTAAAGTATCGGCCGTTGAATGTTTAAATTACCAAAAAGATGTGGAGGTTTTTATTTTTAACTTGCTTAAATGTGATAACAAGGAACGAACTCGAAAGTTAAAGAAGTTGAACGAAATATCAAATCCAGCAAGTTCTTCACCTGTTGATCCTGTTCCGAAGGTGATACCACAAGTAGCGTGCCGGAAAAGGAAGCGCGACTACTCAACAAAACGGAATCCTTGTGCATTTGAGTTAATTGATTCTGAAACTGACAGTCGTTTTCCATTGATGAAAGCAATGCTTGTCCAAAGGAAATGTTGGCCGATGAAGTTAGTGCCAAAGCGGAAGCCTACACAGAAGGTAAACCGTTTATGTGCAGTATTATATCTCTACTTGCTTCATATTTGTTTAAGTTTTAATTTTTGTTTCTATACAGGAATCTAGCCCCGGTGAACCAACATCAGTGGAACCTTCGATATCCGAACTTCCCCTCCTTTTGGAGCGCGAGCCCATATATCAGTCAAAGCCCACATTTCGGTATGAAAATTCACTACCTAATTTCTTCCTCCCCTATATCAATGATGTTGGTGAGGTAAAGTTAGGCGGAAATTGTGGGTTTAGAGTTATCGCAGATAGCCTTAGTTTCGGGGAGGATCAGTGGGGTCAAATTCGCAGAGACTTGCTATTCGAGCTAGACGAAAATGAGCTACCCTACATTACTTTATTTGGAAGTTTCGATTGGTTTGTTGAGTTCCGAAAGTTAATAAACTATTTCAAAGAATTTCCAAGTGCCGACCACTGGATGACAATGCCCAACATGGGTCATTTGATAGCGTCGAGATTTAATTTAGTGTTATTCTTTATTTCCAAAGCACAATGCCTAACTTTCCTTCCGCTAAGATCACCGCCTCCGACCTCCAATCTCCATATAAAAGAAGTGACCATGGTTTTCGTTGGAGGATGTCATTTTGTCCCGGTAAATTTCGTATCCTATATAATTTAGTTTTCCTTCATCTCCATCATTTGAATACAAATACATATCCATAATGCAACTTTCAAACATGTAGGTTAAACTGAAGTCAGAACATCATGTTCCCAACATTGCGCTTAATTGGCAGTACCATCGTGACCCGGTGGCAACTAGATGAGATGATTTTTATGTAGAGCGAATTGAACAATTCATGCAACTTGTGCCACTGACTGTAGCAACACAAGATATCATTGAATTGTAATCAATGATATGATGGATGAAATCATTATGTGCATATTTTTTTGTAAACCAGATATCACTTGTACATATATGTTGTACACATATGCAATGTAAAGCTAATACTGTCGGCGAAAAATTCTGGAAAGCAAAACAGATCCGTAGATTCAAAGTTAGAAGTGCGCAACTCAGCAGAGCCGCGAACCTAAAGATTGAGGTTCGCGATCCAGTGATGACAAAACAGGTTCGCGAATCTAAAATTGAGATTCGCGACACTACCCATAGCTTTCGGGTAGGGGTTTAATACAAAGTCACCTGACCCAAACTGAAGAATTGCCACCTCGGATCGTGGGGCTAACTGCCAAACGAATGCAGCGCTGTCACTTCGATCGTGGGAATAACCCCTAACGAATATGGCAGCACTTCTCGAGTAGTGGGAGCTAACGGTCGAGCAAATATGGCGGGACGTTACTTCAAGCCCCCTATAAAAGGCAGGGAGCGAAAGAGACACAGACACACAGAGACGGACGTCTTCTCCCAGAAATTACCCCTTGTGATCAAAAGTAAAGAGCCCTTTTTCTTTCTTTTAGCCAACTGAGAGAGATTGTACGGAGTGTCAACGGAGAGCAGGATCGTCCTCCATAGCTACCTAAAAACCCAACCTTAAACAAAGAGGAAAAACTATCTTCCTCATCTTCTGTAAATGGAAAACCGTTAGATTATAATCCTTTATTGAAAGATTGTTAGTAAAGAGAGATCCAATTTTTATGGCGGATAGAAGATTGGCGACTCCGCTGGGGACTACCATCACCGCCGGTGATCTGGTGGTAGCTCAATCCGACAACATTCCCGTTGGTAGTATGGTCGACTCGCTCACCATTCACGTCGACCAGGAAAGGTATGAAGAATTTATTTCTTTAGGCTCCAAGAGCTCTACTTCCCTAAAGGGATACTATAAAATTTCCGAGGGGTCAATCCCCAAGGCGACGGCAATAGCCCAGTTAAGGGAGTCAATGGACCAAGTTAGTCCAAAATCCTCTTCCCTAACATTGGGCTCTATGCCAGTTTCGGCAAAGACTCTTGATCTCTCAAGCAAAGTGGACCAAAGTCCCCGCTTCAACAAGGGGAAACGACCACTACCCGCTCCGCGAAACTGTCATGCGGAGAAGGAGGTTCCTCTCACTCGTACAACGAGAAGAAACCTAAGGAGAAGCAAAACTCGTGCCCTCAGCAAGAGCACGCAACAAAAGGAATCCGCCAACTCATCCCAGCAAAAGCTTACCACACAAATATAGAAGCCAAAAGGCGAGGTTGGTCGAGGCACGGAAGGATTGACTCACGTTCCCTACAGGAAGCGAAGTAAGCCCATCAAAATTCCAGGGGGAATGTCTGATCACGTGATCAACGAAGCTCGCGGAACCTGTGAACCTCAAATTCGCGGAGAATGCATGCCTATCTGCAAGGCTGCGACTATGTCGTTGGCGGAGCTATCTCCCACAAATGATGATGTCACAAAGAATCCCAGTGCAAGAGATCTTAGGGAACTCCTGAACAAAAAAGGGAAGAATCCTATGTATCTCACTGCCACTGTGAACGACTGATCAGTGCAGTACTATCTCACTGTCATTATTCAGCCCATACCAAATCTTCGGTATTTCATCGGTTGTCGACTCCATCGACATATTCATCCCAACTGGTGAAGAGGAGGCGACGAAACGGGCTTGAATTTTCTGAGCCAGAATACCTTGCAGTGTCATCTAATATGACAAGTGCCGAAGAAAAGAAGAAGAAGGCGAAGAAAGTCTCCGAAAGAGAAGCTTCCGACCTAGAGCTTCCTACGAGTTCCAAAGATCTGTTCAATGAAGAACGAGGAATTTTCCGAAACACTCGACTCAGAAGTGGGACGGCAGTCCCCATGAATTATAGGCAGATGGTGGGAATCTCTTCTGATGAAGAAGATATACCCAAATCTGTTATGGCTGAATCGCAGACGTCCGACTCATTCCTAGAAGACTCCGCCTTGCATATATGACTCAAAACAATATCTCAGAAGAGTTCATGCGGAGGATGGATGAACAAGATAAGCATATCCAGCAACAACAGAATGCTCTCAGCGAGCTTAAAGATATGCTACATGTCCTAATGGAATTGGAGAAAGGTAGACTAAAGAATACAGGAAAACAGACAGAAGAAGAAGGTCCTCATAATAATGAAAAAGATAAACATCATGAGGACGACGGCAACCGTTCCATGCATCAAGAAGGGAACAAAAATGCTGTTTGGATGGAAAGCTTCCAGAATCAACTGAATGCTCTCATGCATAAGGGCGACCTACAAGAGATGGGTGTGGTAAGGCCATATCCCATGGAATGGGAAACAGTGACATTCCCGAAAAGCTACAAACCATTGAAACTCAAATCTTTTGATGGCAAGGGATCACCAAACCAGTACCTCTCCTATTTTAAGTTGCAGATTGGGCATTTAGCCGGAAGTGACCCCATTATTACGAGGGTATTCGTTAGTACCTTAACGGGGATAGTTTTTGAATGGTTCTGGAGACTAGAACCGGGAACCATCAATTCATGGAGCCACATGGAGAAAGCCTTTCTCACCAAGTTCTATGAAGATGATATAGAGGTATCAATGCCGGTGCTTCTAGCCACTAAACAAAAGAAAGTAGAGTCAGCCCGGGACTTCATCAAAAGATTCTGAAACGATTCTCTCAGATGTCCGCATGGGATGCCAGAAAAGACCTTGGTAGAAACCTGTCGACATAATTTATCGACTAAGATTCTAACCAGCATGGGAGCAGTAAAATCTTCAACTTGGAAGGATCTCGCCCTGCAAGCTGAAGAAGCTGAAGAAATTACGCAAAGATTTGAAGAAAAAGGAGGCGATGGTCACTGATACGCCGCAACCCGCGAAGACTTCCCCAAAGCTCCCCCTCAGACACGAATGCCGTAAAAACAATACTCCTTTAAAGACGAGCATGCAAAGACTATCTTCAACCTCCTTATGAGTAAGAAGATGCTGAAGCTGCCGGAATCCAAATGTCCAGAAGAACCAGGGAAAGTTAACGATCCTAACTACTGTGTCTACCATAGGATCATTAACCACCCCACCTAAAACTGCTATATCCTCAAGGATAAAATTCAAGCCTTAGTAGATGCTAATGTCATCAAGCTTCAAGAGCACCAGAAGAAGGTGACCGCGAACATGGTGACTGTCAAGTTCGGCAAAGCGCCTGATTGGATAGAGTCAACAGTTCAAGACGGAGTGCAGCCCATCTTTAAGGGCACGATGCAGGTAGTAAATTTTGACCCGCACCAACAGCAAAAGAAAGGATTGTTTCCCTTTGAAACTAATAGGGGGAGATACTGTGGGTGCATCCAGACCTCCTAAGGGATGAATAATGGAGTTCCAGTTCATCTGGAAAGAGACAAAGGGGAAAAATCTTTACCTCTAATATCGTTTCTGTAATTTCCGAAGATGACGGGGTTATTCCTGCTTTGACTGATTCGGAAGAAGAAATCGAAAATTCTTTGGTAGCCGATACAGATCCTCCTCCCGCGGGTGTTGGCAGTGAAAATTTCTAAGTTAAAAGGATTTTCCACAACAGAACGCGGAGCTAATTCAATAGCCCCGTGTTTGGTTATATTAACCTTGCGTTTGAATAAAATGCGGAGATGTTTAATAGCTCCGCGTTGATTCCGCAGTCTGGCTTGTATTAGCCTCGCGTTTGAGTAAAATGCGGAGATGATCAATAGCTCCGCGTTAGCTCCGCGTTTTGGTTATTTAGTGTTGCGTTTTGATGCGATTAAAGCTCCGCGTAAGCAGATAACCAGAATCTCAAATTGATTGAGATTATGATTCTGGGCTTATCCAAATACCCGAATCAAGTCTAATCAGAATTCCATCAAAACTAAGATATTTGATTGGAATCCTTGATGAATGCGAGTTCTATTTAGATAGAAACTCTTGCATTAACCTGGGGCTATAAATACCTTCCTGGTGAAACCCTAGGGGTCTTCTCTTCTTTCTAGCATCGGAAGTCTCCTATCGATCCTTTGGCAATTCAAGTACGCGAGAGAGCCTTGAAGCCTTTGCTGATCATCTTCTGAAATCTTGGAGAATTCAAGTTACGCACAGAGCCTTGAGTTCGTGAAGATCAGAGAAAGTCACCATCTTCTTTCTGGAGTTCTTGAGAAATTCGAGTTACGCGAGAGAGCCTTGAACAAATCAAAACCAGAGAAGATCGTCTATATTCGGCCGATATCTTTAAAAGAGAAGATTTCAACGTACCGATCGTCCAAAGGAGCTGCTTGACAGATCCCATCACCACAGATCCAACAAACTATTGTAAAAGAGAGAGATTGAAATATAAAATCCTCTCGTTTGTTCTTTTTATCTCTTGTTCACGTTCATTGTAATTTAAGTTAATTCAATGGGAGGAAGCGAAGGAACTTTTGCGACGAACAAACTGGCGACCACAGTGGGAGCCATCTCTTTCACTGATGAAGAGATTGTGGCGCAATCAGACGTTGACTTGATCGGATCCGAAGTAGACACGCTGGTCGTTGAAATCGACCAGCAGAAGTACGAGGAGTTCCTCTCCTCCGGATCAGGTGACTTGGATGAGACACGGTACTA
The DNA here is from genome assembly GCA_036321105.1 of Dracaena cambodiana. Taxonomy (NCBI): domain Eukaryota; kingdom Viridiplantae; phylum Streptophyta; class Magnoliopsida; order Asparagales; family Asparagaceae; genus Dracaena; species Dracaena cambodiana. Next base: position 41,532,066 of record JAYEPQ010000012.1, read on the forward strand.
TCGCCGTATGTACTCCAATACCCGAGTGACGGGTAGAAAGGTATCCACCGAGAGACGGGGATCCTTGGAGACTACGGTTATAGTGCCGGAGTCCACACAAGAAATCCTAGTCGAGGAAGAGCTTCCGATTGCCGAAGAAGACGTGGGAACTGGACTGACCAGGACCCAACTCCGGAACAGGAACCGGAGAGCGAGGCATAGAGCCCTCAAAGCCCGCCTTGGACGCGGAGCTAACTCTAGAGGACGCGAGGCTATGGTCCCTCACAAATTGGCTCGCGCTACCCATGAGACCAATCTCTACCGCGTTAAACACGAAGATACAACTTGCCTTAAAAGCAAGGAAAAGCCAGCGTGCGATTTTCCACGCGAGGTTGGTAATACTGGCGAGTTACGCAAAATTCCTGACACTCGCGAGTTACGCGAGTATAAAAATTATTCAAAGCCAGCGTGTGATTCTCCACGCGAGGTTATTACTGTGTCTAGCGAGAGACGCGAAGCCAGTAAGGGTTGCACTAGTCGCAGAATACCCAACACTCGCGAGTTACGCGAGTATAAAAATTATTCAAAGCCAGCGTGTGATTCTCCACGCGAGGCTATTACTGTGCCTAGCGAGAGACGCGAAGCCAGTAAGGGTTGCACTAGTTGCAGAATACCCAACACTCACGAGTTACGCGAGTATAAAAATTATTCAAAGCCAGCGTGTGATTCTCCACGCGAGGCTATTACTGTGCCTAGCGAGAGACGCAAAGCCAGTGATACTTGCAATAAACGCAAGACTTCTGACACCCACAAGGAACGTGAGGATGATTGGCAGATAGTTGTCAGTCGTAAAAACCGCACTAAGTGCGAAGCTATGATCTGCGTTACTCGCAAAGATAAGCCAGCGTGCAAGAACTTCCCCTCACGCGGGGCTATTATTCCAGAAGCTAAACTTCCAAGGACACACTAAGCCAGCGAGAAACGCGAGGCTAGTATGGATAAGCGCGGAGCTATTCTTCAGGCCCGCAATATGAAACGCGAGGCTATTCCTAAGCCACGCGAGGATCGGTTCGACCCTAGAGTCAGGGTTGATCAATCAAAGAAGATTCAGTGGATTCCTAAACACTCTCAAGAGTTGAATGGACCTCTTGATTCCATGGCTAGAAACACTGACCTCAGGGAGCATCTCTCTAAAAAGAGAGGCATAGACCAACTTCAAGTTGAACAGAGTTGCCATTGCCAGCAACTTATGACAGCAGTATCAGCCGTGATAAATAACTGTGGCTGCAGCAAGAACAGGATATCTGTGTTCGACCGATTAAATGAGTCAAACCAGAATCCTGCTAAGAAGACAAGAACCACTCCCCTGAAACAAGGGAGAGCTGTAACTTCCAACATGGTAGGAAAAGGGAAGAAAATTGCAGAGACGGATGATGATTCAGAATCGAGCGATGATGAACTTCATCGCATTACCCGACTAACATCAGGAGCCATTCCGCCCCGAAATTATAAAAAGCTCGCAGGGGGTTCTTACGACGAGGACAGCGATAATTCCGCTATAGCCTCGCCTCCATCCTCTATATCGTCTCGACTGCAGAAGTCAGCATCGCACATGGCAGATAAACCTGGTGATATAAATCAGAGATTTGAGGCTCAAGAAAGAATGATTCGAGAGCAACAGAAAACGATTGAAGACCTTAAGATGCTACTTTTAAAAGTTGTTGAAGATAATGCTAAACAGGGCAAGAAGACTCCAAATGAAGAAGAACAGGAGGAGAAAGCCCACTCGATGCATGAGGAAGAAGATAGATTTTCTTTCCATGATCCGCATGAAGAAAAGCTTGAAAAGTTACAGAATCAACTCGAAGCCTTGATGCGTAAAAAAGAGTTGAAGGAGTCAGGAGTCTCTAGACCATATCCAGCAGAATGGGATGTGGTACCCTATCCTCCAAGTATAAGCCGCTCAAGTTGGAGCCCTATGACGGGAAGGGATAGCCCAGTCAGCACATCTATTATTTCTTGTCCCAAGCAGGACATTTAATGGGTAATGATCCCATCATGACCAAAGTATTTGCAAGTACTTTGCGAGGGCCTGCCTTTACTTGGTTCATGCAGCTGCCCCCAGGTACTATTAATACCTGGTTAGATGTTGAGAAATTATTTCTCTCACGTTTCTTCGAGGATGACACCGAGATTACGGTTCATTCCCTCCTTGCAACTAGGCAGGGGGAACAAGAAGCGGTTAAAGATTTCATAGAAAAGTTCCGGGAGAAGTCCGTACATTGTAAACACGGAATGATCCAGGAAACTCTAGTCGAAACCTGTCGACACAACCTTAAGACCAATGTGCTCCTCAAAATGGGGGCCGTAGAGTCTAAGACATGGAGGGACCTGCTCAAACAAGGAGAGCAAGCTGAAGACTTGATTCGCCGAGTTGAAGAGTCCCGCGGGCCAAGAAGTGCTGGGGGTAGTAAATCATATACCCAAAACAACAGCAACAAGAATAAAGGGAAGGCAGTAATGTCATCATAAACTGCTCCTCAGAAAACTAGTCCTCCGCCAGAGCCGAAATCTCAAGATCAGCGAGGGTCAAGGCAAATTAGACCGCAGCAAGAAAGGAATTACACTTTCAAAGCTGAACAGACACCAGCCCTCTTTCACCTGCTCCAAAAGAAGGGAATGCTAAAACTTCCGGAGAATAAGAAGCCAGAAGACGTTGGTAAGACAAAAGATCCCAACTACTGTCTCTATCACCGGAATGTTGGACACCCCACCCGGGATTGTTTTCCCCTTAAGAACAGGATCTAAGCACTAATAGAAGTTGGGGTTCTGACGCTTAAGGAAGAGCAGAAGAAGGTCACTGCCAATATGGCAACTATAGTGGTTGGAACCCACGAGTTTTCCGCAGGAGTGACCCCAATCCCTAAGGGTAAGATGGTCACGAAGAATCTTGATCCGCACAACAAAACCCAAGAGGGACTTGTCCCCGTAACAACCCAAAGAGGGAAAGTTATGTGGGTTCACCCCGACTTGCTGGAAGATGAACAATGGACTACTTTAGGAGGTCAAGAGAAGAAACGGGCTGTCAATGTCATTTCTGCAGATATAAAGAAAGAATATATAGCTTCGGGGGCCTTCACAGATTCTGAAGAAGAACCCGAAACTATGGCCACCCATCAAGATGGGGCAGGCCCTTCCGGTACTCGATCTGGAAAGACATATCTTAAGGACTACACTAGAGTGGATCTAAAAGATATCTATGCAGAACTCGCAAAGCCTGCGAAGCAGAAAGGACTTCGTTTCCAGAATAATCTTACCAGAGATGAAGGAGCCAAAGAAACTCCCTTCGAATTTGACATAATTGCGCAGTTGGCTAATATCCCAGCACGAGTGACGCTTTACGAATTGTTGAGATTATCAAAATCAACACGTGAAGCTCTAAGAGAGGCCTTGGCAGACTCTGAGTCGTTTTTAGCTCAGATTGTCGAGCCGGCCATCGAAGAGCGGGACTCTTGTCCCCACTGTCATCAAGTGAGGAGGCAAGTCCCACAAATTATCTTCTCTCCACAAGACATGCAGGTGAGGAATATAAAGCATAATATGCCTTTATATTTCACTGGATATGTCGGGTCCACAAAAGTGGACCGAATTCAGATTGATCCAAGTTCTGCACTCAGCGTCGTGCCCAGTAGATTGATGCAGCTGTTGGGGATTTTCCTTCATCGCTTGACACCTACACACACTACCATCTATGGATTCAACGCTAATAATAGCCATCCTCTTGGTAAGATCCGATTGCGGTGTCAAATTGGAGATTTGAAAACGGAGGTTACATGCTACGTAATTGATGCTGATACCTCCTACAATATTTTATTGGGGCGACCTTGGATCCACTCTCATATGATAGTTCCGTCGACTCTTCACCAGTGCATGAAATATTGCGATGAGGAAGGAGAGGTCCGGACACTAATTGCTGACAAGCAGCCATTCAAAGGGTTGGAAAATTACTTCACAGATGTTGCACTCTTCAAGCCAGCACATGAAGCCTCCAATGATAGTCTTAGCAAGTCTCCAAAGCCCGACGACAGTGGCAATGAAGCCGACACTGAGTACGAGCTCCTTGGAGAAGATGATGGGGGTGATTACGAAATCAACCCTCACCTAGATCTTAGCTTAGGTCTTGATAATATAGTGGATGCAATAGAAAGTGAATGGGTTATTAATGAAAATGTAAAGTTAGTCTACGAGCATGCTGTAGCTACTGAGTCTGAGCCCTCTTGTACCTCCACCGAAGCGGATGGCCTGACCGAACTTGAAGTTCTGGCGGCATACCATTTGCCCCTCAGGCCTTCCCTCCTCTCTCAATTAAAAATAACCGAGGATCAAGGGCACTTCTTTGAAGTGCCTCCCCGACAGAAGTCCCAAAGGCCGATTATGTTCGGCAAAGTGGTCACGTCGCCTCGACAGAGACAAAGTAGTGAAAGTGATGAACAAACATCACCTCAATTTCACTTATATGAGCAAAGGTCCCGACAGATGATGGAGAAAATGGGATATAATTTTACCCAGAAGCCGGGATTAAACTTTGGAAAAGGGCGGCGGAATCTCATACCCTCGTTTAGACCGAGAGAAAAGAGCCCTGATTATTATCAGAAGACCCGCAGGGGGTTGGGCTATGTGTCTACTCCACCCTCATCGCCATCCAAGGATGAAGAGAGTTCTTCGGATAAAGAAGAAACATCTTCACCAGATCATGATTCAGATATAAGCACCGGTGCTTGGTTTCAATCTTTGATGATCAATATGGTTTCAGCCGCGCCAGAAAGCCACGAGGAACCAATTAACATTCAAGATGACGCTTGGGCTAAGCACATGGATACTCTCTGGGATGTCCGCTTTGAACAGCGTGACCCGCCTACAGAAGACAAATTAATACAGGTTAACATGGGAATGGAAGAAAATCTGAAACCCATTTTCATAAGCGACACACTAACTCCTTTAGAAAAAGAGGAACTTATATCCCTTATCAAAGAGTATATAGATGTGTTCGCATTGAGTTATGAAGATATGCCTGGGCTTGACCCTCAAATTGCCACACACCGGTTAAATATAAAAGAAGATGTCAAACCTGTTAAACAGCAACAGAGGCGTTTTCAACCGGAATTGATGGAGGCAATAGTTGCTGAGGTCAACAAGCTTATACAATCCGGGTTCATCCGTGAAGAACAACACCCAAACTGGGTGGCAAACATAGTGCCAGTTCGCAAAAAGAACGGCAAAATCCGGATATGCATTGACTTTCGAGATCTGAACGCTGCATGTCCCAAGGATGAATTTCCACTCCCCATCACCGACGTGATGATCGATAATACTTGCGGTTATGAGAGGATGTCCTTTATGGATGGCTTCTCCGGCTATAAGCAAATCAAGATGCACCCGGATGATGAAAAGCATACAGCTTTTAGAATGCCACAGGAGGTATACTATTATACGGTGATGCCATTCGGATTAAAGAATGCAGGTGCCACTTACCAACGCGCAATGAGCGCCATATTTAAAGAACACCTACGCAGAACAGTGGAGTGCTATGTGGATGACTTAGCAGTTAAAAGCAAAGACAAAGAAGATCATCTTCACGATTTAAGAGTGGTCTTCGATCTTATGCGGAAACATCACTTGAAGATGAATCCTACTAAGTCGTTCATGGGGGTATCCAGCGGGAAGTTTCTAGGGTTCGTAATAACTTCAAAAGGAATTTTCCTCGACCCGGAAAAGGTAAAAGCGATTAGCGAAATGCCGCCTCCCCGCAATCTTAAGGAACTAAGGGGATTATAAGGAAAGCTCGCTTATATTCGACGCTTCATATCCAACTTATCTGGACGATGCCAACCATTCTCCAAACTTATGAAGAAGGGAGTGTCTTTCATATGGGATGAGGCATGTCAGCAGGTATTTGATGACCTCAAGGAGTACCTTACTAAGCCTCCTGTACTAATGGCACCAGCCCCTGGGCAGCCCTTCCTTATATATGTAAGGGCCATGGATAATGCTTTAGGAGCATTACTTACTCAATATAATGAGCACGGCCATGAATATGTCCTCTACTATTTAAGTAGAACAATGATTGGGGCCGAACAGCGGTATACCCCGATTAAAAAATAATGTTTAGCCCTAGTGTTTGCTGTTCAGAAAATGCGACACTACCTTTCGGGGCAAACAATTCATGTCATATCACGGGTTAATCCCCTGAAGATTCTGATGACAAAACCAAGATCCTTGAATGGCCGATTGGCAAAGTGGGCGCTCTTACTATCGCCCTATGACATACATTTTGTCCCTCAAAAGGCCATGAAGGGACAGGCAATCGCTGATTTCCTTGCAGACCATCCAATTTGGTCCAAATTAAAGCAGACATCAGAAGTCAACACAGTTACTGGAGAACAACCTTGGCAAATGTTCTTTGATGGTGCCGCGAGACGATCTGCTGCTGGAGTGGGGGTTGTACTAATATCCCCACATAAACATATATTGCCTAACGGTTACTCATTAACAGAACCGTGCACTAATAATGTAGCGGAGTACAATGCACTTATTATCGGCTTAAAAATAGCTCTGCAACTGGGGGTGAACCATCTAGAGGCATATGGAGATTCTAAGCTCATTGTCAATCAGATGACAGGTGAGTATGAAGTTAGACATGAAGCTCTCATCCCCTATCATCAGTTAGCTATTGAGCTAGCAGGATATTTTGAACAATTCTACATATATCACGTATCTCGAAATGAGAATGTTTATGCAGATGCTCTTACCGCATTAGCCACAACACTGGCAATCCCGCCAGGTGAAGTTAAAAGCATCACCATTGGTAGCAGAGAACTCCTCCACCCAGACGCGGTGTCCCAAGCCGAAGAGGTATGCCAGATAGGTTTAAAGTTAGAGCCCCGTGATTGGCGATTTCCGTTTGTGGATTATGCTTTGCATGGGATATTACCAGAAGATCCTAAGGAAGCCACCTCAATAAAGAGGAAGGCCCAAAGATTTTATTATGACCATAAACTTCAGACTTTGTATAGAAAGTCAAGAGGTGGTCTATTGCTACGCTGCATATCGAAAGCAGAAGCAGAACAAGTGCTGAGAGAAACACACGATGGAGTATGTGGAGCTCATCAGCCCGGTCCTAAACTTGGAGACCGTATAAGAAGGCTAGGGTACTACTGGCCGAGCATGGTTACGGAAGCAATGGCATACGCTAAACGATGTCATGCATGCCAAATACATGCCAATTTTATTTATCAACCCCAAGAATACTTGCACAATACCGTCGCAAGCTGGCCATTTGAAGCCTGGAGAATGGACATTGTGGGGCCAATAACTCTCCCGTCATCCAGAGGACATCGGTTTATTCTTGCAATAACCGATTATTTTTCAAAATGGGCCGAAGCCGTGCCCATGAAAGAGGTGAAAACGGTAGATGTGATCAAGTTTATCAAGCATCATGTCATTTACCTATTTGGCATCCCTCGACGGATCATTCATGATAATGGTCCGCAATTCATCAGTCAGGGATTCTCCAGATTCTGCAACAAGTTCAGAATCAAAGATATCGCTTCTGCACCATATAACCCTGCGGCTAATGGGTTAGCTGAAGCTTTCAACCAGACGATTATTAAACTCCTTCGGAAGTTCGTCTCTTCCAATAAACGAGATTGGGATGAAAAGTTGGGAGAATGTTTCTGGGCTTATCGCACCACCGTTCGCACCCCGACCAAAGCTACCCCGTTCTCTTTGGTTTATGGAAGTGAGGCTGTTCTGCCTCTTGAAATCCAGATACCATCATTAAGAGTGGCTTTAGCCACAAAGATGACGACAGAAGAGCGCCATCAGCAAAGGTTGCAAGAACTAGAGGTGTTAGATGAAAAACGTCTCAGGGCTCAACAACAAATTGAGTTGTATCAAGCCCGAATATCTCAAACGTTCAATAAGAACGTCAAACCAAGGACCTTTAAATAAGGAGACTTGGTTCTGGTTGTTAAAAGGCCAATGGTGCTAACCCACAAGACTAAGGGTAAGTTTGAACCCAAGTGGGAAGGACCGTTCATTGTGGAGACAGTCTACTCCAGTGGAGCTTATCGCTTAATGAATCAAGATGGCGACAGAATGATGATGCCGATCAATGGCAAATTTCTAAAGAAATACTATTCTTAGTACCCCTGGAGATACGCGTCTTCTCTTTTCTTGGGCATGCGCATTGAGCGCCTCTGACCTAAACCCTGGTGTGTTTGGTTCTCAAGTTTGAACCACCTCCAGTCTTTTTATTAGGCATGCACATTGGGCGCCTCTGACCTAAATCTGGTGCGTTTGGTTCTTGGTTCTCAAGTTTGAACCACCTCTAGTCTTTTTATTAGGCATGCGCATTGTGCGCCTCTGACCTAAACCTGGTGAGTTTGGTTCTCAAGTTTGAACCACCTCCAGTCTTTTTATTAGGCATACGCAGTTTGGCGCCTCTGACCTAAACCTGGTGAGTTTGGTTCTCAAGTTTGAACCACCTCCAGTCTTTTTATTAGGCATGCGCAGTTTGGCGCCTCTGACCTAAACCTGGTGTGTTTGGAGTACCCAGTTCAAGTTACGCGAGAGAGCCTTGAACCGCCTCCAGTTTGGTTCTCAAGTTTGAACCACCATCAGTCTTTTTTTCTTGGGCATGTGCAATTTGGCGCCTCTGACCCAAAACATGGTGTGCTTAGTTCTCAAGTTTGAACAGCCCCAATCTTCTTTTAGGCATGTGTAATTAAGCGCCTCTGACCTAAAAGTATGAATTGCCCAACGCCGACTAGGCAATGGGAAGAGAACTAGTTTCTCGCCAACCCATCATGCTGGGGTAAAAGTATGAATTGCCCAACGCCGACTAGGCGATGGGAAGAGAACAAGTTTCTCGCCAACCCAGCATACTGGGGTAAAAGTATGAATTGCCCAACGCCGACTAGGCAATGGGAAGAGGACAAGTTTCTCGCCAACCCATCATACTGGGGTAAAAGTATGAATTGCCCAACGCCAACTAGGCAATGGGAAGAGGACAAGTTTCTCGCCAACCCATCATACTGGGGTAAAAGTATGAATTGCCCAACGCCGACTAGGCGATGGGAAGAGAACAAGTTTCTCGCCAACCCATCATACTGGGGTAAAAGTATGAATTGTCCAACGCTGACTAGGCAATGGGAAGAGGACAAGTTTCTCGCCAACCCATCATACTGGGGTAAAAGTATGAATTGCCCAACGCCAACTAGGCAATGGAAAGATGACAAGTTTCTCGCCAACCCATCATACTGGGGTAAAAGTATGAATTGCCCAACACCAACTAGGCAATGGGAAGAGAACTAGTTTCTCGCCAACCCATCATGCTGGGGTAAAAGTATGAATTGCCCAACGCCAACTAAGCAATGGGAAGAGAACTAGTTTCTCGCCAACCCATCATACTGGGGTAAAAGAATGAATTGACCAAATGCCAACTAGGCAATGGGAAGAGAACAAGTTTCTCGTCAACCCATCATACTGGGGTAAAAGTATGAATTGCCCAACGCCAACTAGACAATGGGAAGAGAACAAGTTTCTCGCCAACCCATCATGCTGGGGTAAAAGTATGAATTGCCCAACGCCAACTAGACAATGGGAAGAGAACTAGTTTCTCGCCAACCCATCATACTGGGGTAAAAGTATGAATTGCCCAATGCCAACTAGGCAATGGGAAGAGAACAAGTTTCTCGCCAACCCATCATGCTGGGGTGAAAGTATGAATCGCCCAATACCGATAAAGTAAAGGGAAGAGGAAAAGTTTGGCATTTAAGCCCAAACGTAGTCCTCGACAACTCACCATGTTGAGGGAAATAACATGGCTAGCCCAACTCAAACGGTAGTTGGTAAAGACTAATCAAATCCGTTAATAGCTGGGGGTTTGCTAAAAATCCCATATTAAACTTTAATTGTTATTTCGGTTCAAGAAATATAGCATAAACGATACCGAGATAAATCGTTTTAACGACAGGTTATTTGTTAGGCAAGCAAATCTATTTTGAAGCCGGCAAATAAAAGAGTCAAAAGAATCATCTTTATTAAAAAGGTGAAGATACAAAAAGAATTTCAAAGAAACATCGTAAAGATTATCTCTCTCCTGTTTACGAAGTTCTTGTTACAAGGAAGATAAAAGTGTAAAGAGAGATAAAACTATTGGCCTCCCAGAAGTCTCAATTGGTTTATTGTCTCGTCCAAACATCTACGATGAGAAGCCTCCGCGGTTTGCTGAGCTTGCCTACGCAACTCATCATCACTTATTGTAAGTTGTTGCTGACGAGATTCTTCTATGGCACGATTCCTGGCCATCTCTTCCTGCTGAATCTGCTCCTGCTGGACAAGCAACATCTCCCGTTTCTTGACAGATTCTCCTAATCGGAGTTCATTTTCTATCAAGGTGGCCCGAGCCCTTGCAATCGTCTCCTGGGCTTTAGAGATGGCTGCCTGACCTTCCTCAATTCCAAAGTTTACCCTCTGCAGGTCGCCAATAACGGATTTCCGACTGGCCTGGAGCTCTGTCAGCTCCTGAGACTATATCTCCTCCTGCTGCCTTAAAATATGTCTTTGAGATAAGGATTCTGCTCGAAGCCGCGCCAGCTCTATCTCAGTGATCGCCTCCACATCCGCCTGATGGAGTGTGTGTAGCGTGGTCACCTGCTCTTCTAAGGCTGCAAGGCGAGCCCGATATGGAGCTGCTCGATCTTGTCCACCGAATTCTTCAACATTCCCTAGATAGCGGAATAACAGTGGACGTTCGAAGTTGAAGAAATCGTGACCGGCAAGAACCATCTCGACACATCTTCTCAACAAACGCATAAAATCCTCGACAGTGCAGCTGAAAAGTTCTTCAAGAGGATTTGCAGTGTCAGTAGGCAAAGCAGGTAATGCCAAGAAAGGTGTCGTAGGCAAGGGAGCAGTAGTTGCTGGAATTGGAGAAGAAGAAGCCCGTCCCTGCATTAAATTCATAATATGGGGGACCAGTAGAGCCAGTGCAGATCTGGAAGAACTGGAGACCCCAGACGAAGTACCGACAGTACAAATCACTTGGGTACCCCCACCAACAGGAAGAGAAGATGGGATCACTTCGCCTGAAGCTCCTCCAGTGGGAGAAGCATCTTCGAACGAGAATTTTAAATTATTCTCCTCCCCTGCTGGAAGGCTTGAAGTAGGAAGAGTTATAGGTATCTCAGCAGCCACGACAATAGACGTTAAAATCGCTGACTGAGAAGGCACGCCAACGACCATGGGAAATGTCTCAATGGAGCAAACTGGTGTTGGAGATGGCATACTAGGAGACGGTGTAGCCTCATTAGCAGCAGCTGCGATAATAATCTCAGTTCTCTCGTCACTTCCCAATTCGTCAATTGGGGGAATTAAAGAGGAAACAGAGGCAGGAGCCGGTGTGGAATAATCAGCCGCAAACTCACCAGCAGAGCTACCCACACCACCAACAGAGCCAGAATGGTCCATTCGATCGTCAAACTCTACTTGGGCAGTCGAGTGCATTGGCGAGAGAAGTTGATCACCTGCATTTCAGAAGACCAGAAAGGCAGTGTTACGTTAAAATAATAACGGGCAAAAGATAAAATGCTAAAGGCCATACCAGGTGATACAAGTCCAGTTGTCGGACTTGAAGGGAGAGCCATTGTCGTTTCCAGCAATGTACCCGTCTCGCTACCCGTTAGTTGCGCCCCAGGTTCTGCCACAGGCTCTACGGCCGAAGGAGCCGAAACCTCAGCAACACTTGGAGCTTTAGCAGGTTCATCCTCCCTTGCCAACGTTGGGGGTACAGCTGAAGCCAACAACTCGGAAGCAAGTTTGATAGCCACTTCTTGGGGGGCTATCAAAGTTTCCTGTGCCAGTTTTTACTTCTTACTCGGCCTTTTCTTTAAAGCGCCGCGGCGTTTGAGAGTTGGACTCAGGGAACGACTGACAACAGGCTGAGGAACTCCACCAGCACCAGTATTGTCGTCATCATCACCGGCATCATCGTCTGATTCGCTGACATCCGAAGGCTCAGCCGCAGCGCCAAGGAATTCTTCCATTCCTTTTATCCTTACCCTAGAAGCACCCTGGCGGCTAATATAGAGGGCTTCAATCTCTTTGCAACAACTGCGATTGAGAGAGAAATCGGGCACGTCAGCATTCGCAATGTTGAACCAATTGCAGGAGCTGAGGGTCATGGCCAATTCTGGCACCTTCTGGGGCAAGGAGAATTCAGCCTCGGTCCCGCCAGCTGCAAAATGGAACCAGCCACGAGCGCCTTCGTATAAATTCCCCTCGTAAGCGAGATCTTTATTTGGATTGCCCACATAAAGTTGAGAATATCCAAACTGGCGAGCAAAGCGACTCGGAGTATATGGCTCAATCTGACACTGGAGATCTTGACGATACACCAAGTGTCCGGGACGGATGTTGAGAAGCCACCAGAACGCTCCTGCAGATAAAATAGTGAACTTATCTGCTCCCACGGCATCTTTCAGCCTTGTCCCATATCCTCCGCCGGGAAAGTCAGGAAAACACCGGAAGATCTCGTAATTCTGAAAGCTACGAAGAGTCTTCCGAATCTGGGACATATAATTCTGCCTCCATGAAGAACGTTCATACAGTTCTACAAGGAAGCACTTTTCGCCCGAACGATGTTCTGGTGCACTCATTAAGGAGGGATAGTGCAAGACGAGCCACGCCATCAAATAGGTGTAGGGCATCTCCACCCTAGGGTTTGGAGTTTTTGGCTGGGCAGTCTCCTTCGACTTGTCCTTTCCTTTCCCCTTAACTTTAATAGTAGGGAGGAAATCACGACAGAGCACCCTCAGTCCATATTGCAAATTGCATTCCATGGCGGGAAGGAGTCCAAGGGGTCGGCCGTATGCAAGAAGAACCGCTGGATATACCACGGTCACCGCAATCGCTTCCTTGGGCAATGACGGCACGACGCATCTTTTGAGCCACAGCATCAAAAACCCGGCAATGAGACCTCTGTTGGAGATCGGAAATTGGGCTTGATAATGATAGCTCTTAAATGAAGTACCGGGACCGTATCCATTCTCATTGGATTCAGTGGTATAATATAATAGATGGCGGCCCTTAGCAATACGGTGATCAATCTCTGAGCCATAGATGGGTGGATGACCATGGATAATGGCCGAGCTATCCTTAGAATTTAAGTTGGCAAAGAGATATTCAGCCCACTTCTTGTGGCCAATACCGTGATTACGCGCACCCGTCAAGTCAGCGCAAATATGATAATGGCACATCATCTCCCAATATGTGGCATGGATGCGCTCGTCCCTCGCCAATAGCATGTTCAACTCATCGGTGGTAGGGATATACTCCTCGTAAGGGACTTCGCCCATCGAGAGCCCAGAAACCTCAAACATCTCGTGGAGAGCGAACCCTAGCTCACCCACTGGAGTAAAGAAAGTACAGGTTTCAGGGTTATACATCTCCAAAAGGCAGTAAAAGTGATAAGCACTCTGGAAAAACCCGAATTGGACATTCCTGATGGCTTTATACAAGCCAATATCCTTTAAAATGGGCTCGTGGGAATCCAGCATGTACTGAATAAGGAGTGCCCACCACATATTGTTAGAAGAATGAACCCAGCCAGGCATCCTGAAGTCGCTAGCCGGGTACTGATCATCCTTCGCCAAGAACTCACTTAAGAAACTTCGGGCACGAGATGGGACTTCTCCCACTGGAAGCTCCTTGCCAAATCGGCCTGGAAGCAAGCCAGTAATGCATCTGGGGGAACCATCTTGATAAACCCCTTTTGCACCAAATTTGCCTGTTGGGACGTCATCTTGCTCTTGAGTCAGTCCCCACTTTAATTCTCGAGGCGTCGCTAGTCTCTGAAGATAGACCAGAGGATAGCTACGATCCATTCTAGGCAAAAACATCAACATTTCGCCTGAGTTATATAGCCAAACACGTTCCCCTTCAAAAAGGATCTCATCTGATTGATCCATCTGGTCTCCAAAGAGGAAGGCGGGTTTCTCCATCGCCTTTCTGTTCACATCTTCAAAAGCCGCATCAGTTATGATCTCCCTCGCAGTAGTGGGGTGGTACTTGATCAGCTTCTCCTTGCGTTTCTTCGGGTCTGGCTTGTATGAGGGCAGGATGGTAGTGAAACGGAATTGGCCCGAGGGATCAGAACCCCCAGCAAAGCCGAAGTAGTTCTTGTGGGGAAGAGATTCCATCGAATATCCTACTGCAAAAGAAAGCAGAATGAGAGAAGTTTCTCTAGGGCAGAAAATTTCTCTAAGTATGGACGTGCGAAGCTAAAAATTAGAACACGCGAAGTTAAGAAAAGCGCCGAGCGAAGCTAAAGATTAGACCGCGCAGAAATAGCCTCGCGTTTTCAGCGCGACTACTACTTGAAATAGCCTCGCGTTTTCAGCGCGACTGCTACTTGAAATAGCCTCGCGTTTTTAGCGCGACTGCTACTTGAAATAGCCTCGCGTTTTTTAGCGCGACTGCTACTTGAAATAGACTCGCGTTTTTAGCACGACTGCTACTCAAAATAGCCTCGCACTTCAAAACGCGAGGATGATGCGATAACTTCGCGTAAGAAGAAAGTCAGAGACTTTTCTTCTTCTCCAAGCCTTACGACAGGAGTACGGCGATCTCGCCGGTAAAAGAGTTGATTGATCAGTTAAATTTAAGCCAAATCACTCTAGAAATGTTCTAAAGAGTCTCGATGGAAGGATTCTTACCCCCGATAGGCGAAATGTGGGCTGACGCGTCGCTGCCTTGGCCGCCGCCACCACTGCTTGCGCCAGTCGCCGATGATGGAGCCGCTCGAGAAGTAGCACGAGTTTTGGGTGCCATTGTTGAGAAAAATCGACTGAAAATCTGGAGAAACTCGGTCGGAAGAAGATCGGGTCGTCTGAACTCTGATCGCCTGAATCTCTAAGTTTCTGGAAAATTCTCAAATAGAATGAGAAGGATAAGAAATAGAGATTTCTTTTAAATGAAAGGAACCGCCTCTTGGAATTCGGCGCGAATCTCGAAGAAAGTGACTGGTCAGTTACTCTCCAACACGCGAAGCTATTAGCCTCGCGCGACTATGGAAATGCGAAGTTGTTTAACTCCGCGCAACTATATAAAACGCGAGGATAGCCTGTGCCTTAGCTTCGCGTTTTCATAGAAAAAAAACTTAGATTTTTGACGAGTGCAATTAGGCACTTCCATCTAAGTTAAAATGATCATTATCCGATCATTTGGATATTATCAATCTAAGTCACGCAGAAGTACCTTAGACTATTTTACTAAAATTATTGACCATCTATTTGTTGAGCAAGCAAGTTTATTGAAGCTGACAGATAGAGAGGAAAATAATTTGCCTTTATTTATAAAAGAAAGAAGAGATTACAAAGAATGAGTTATAGCTCTCCCAAAAGCTTTTACATGATCAACTTGTCAATAATCAAACAGTAAGACTTCTCTACGGGGTGTTGAAGCTCAGTTCCCTGGTTCACATGCAAAAGAAATTCAAGATTTCTCTACGGGGTGTTGAAGTTCAGTTCCCTGGTTCACATGCAAAAGATCTCCTCTGCAAATGTCAATTAGGATCTGTCATCCGAAATGAAGCACGAGAGGAAAGGAGAGTGCTGCACTGAAGCGCAATTCTGAACTGCAAGTGCTGCAATTTTGCACTGCAAGTGCTGCAGCTCCTTATTTACAGCTCCTTCAGGAGTTTATCTCTCGGAGCCAGAGCTTGAAACCTGCAACTATATTGTAAAGCATATGCTTCTGACTTCCTTAGAGTCACTTCTGCTGATGAAGATCGATGGACCCACATACATTCCTCTTCAGAAAGGATTGAACTTACTGCAAAAGGAACAGAGTTTCCAAAAGAGTGAAAACGCGGAGCTAAGCTAACTCCGCGCACAGTTGAAGAAATAGCCTCGCGCTTTAAACGCAGAGGATGATGCGATAACTTCGCGTAAAGGGGGGCATGATTTCTTTCTGCTCTTTCCTTCTCTTTCAAATTCATAGCGACTGCTAATCAAGGATAGCCTCGCAATTCATAGCGACTGCTAATCAAAGATAGCCTCGCAATTCATAGCGACTGCTAATCAAAGATAGCCTCGTAATTCATAGCGACTGCTAATCAAAGATAGCCTCGCAATTCATAGCGACTGATAATCAAAGATAGCCTCGCAATTCATAGCGACTGCTAATCAAAGATAGCCTCGCAATTCCTAGCGACTGCTAATCAAAGATAGCCTCGCAATTCATCACGACTGCTAATCAAAGATAGCCTTGCGGATTCATTGAGACTACTAGTAAAACCCCGTGTTTCAAGTGCAGGGGCGACACAATAGAACGGCGATCTCGCCGACAAGACAAAGTAATCGTCCAGATTAAAATCAAGCCAAAATATCTCAGAATGGTTCTTAGAAAACCAGAAGATGAGGTTTTTACCTTCGGAAGACGCTGCATAGACTAGTTCGCCGTCGCGTCTACCTTCACGGCTGCTGCCATTAACGCCGGCCAACTTGCGAAAAGCCAAACTCCTTAGGAGAGACATCCTATTGATGAAAATCCATGAAGAGTTAAAGGGAGATCAATTGAAGATCGCTCATTGACATCGCTCACTCGGTTGCAGGAGTTGAGAGCTCTTCTAAAATCTCCGGATGAAGAAGAAGATGAGCCGGGAGCTCTCTTTAAACAAAATTTCCGTCGCTTGGTATTCGGCGTGGAAACTCAGGGTAATTAATGACATAATTACTCATTTCACTGAAAACGAAGAGAAGCTGATTAGCTCCGCGTAAGTGAGCAGATAACGCGAGATAGACTTGGTATTCTAACTCCGCGTTTTCAGTTTGAAGATCCAAAGTATTTCAAAATCTGCTGAAGTCTAAGCCATTTTGAAAACTTTGGAGGGGGTTCTGTTGGCAGTGAAAATTTCTAAGTTAAAAAGATTTTCCACAACAGAACGCGGAGCTAATTCAATAGCCCCGCGTTTGGTTATATTAACCCTGCGTTTGAATAAAACGCGGAGATGTTTAATAGCTCCGCGTTGATTCCGCAGTCTGGCTTGTATTAGCCTCGCGTTTGAGTAAAACGCGGAGATGATCAATAGCTCCACGTTAGCTCCGCGTTTTGGTTATTTAGCGTCGCGTTTTGATGCGATTAAAGCTCCGCGTAAGCAGATAACCAGAATCTCAAATTGATTGAAATTATGATTCTGGGCTTATCCAAATACCCGAATCAAGTCTAATCAGAATTCCATCAAAACTAAGATATTTGATTGGAATTCTTGATGAATGCGAGTTCTATTTAGATAGAAACTCTTGCATTAACCTGGGGCTATAAATACCTTCCTGGTGAAACCCTAGGGGTCTTCTCTTCTTTTTGGCATCGGAAGTCTCCTATCGATCCTTTGGCAATTCAAGTAAGCGAGAGAGCCTTGCAGCCTTTGCTGATCATCTTCTGAAATCTTGGAGAATTCAAGTTACGTACAGAGTCTTGAGTTTGTGAAGATCAGAGAAAGTCACCATCTTCTTTCTGGAGTTCTTGAGAAGTTCGAGTTACGCGAGAGAGCCTTGAACAAATCAAAACCAGAGAAGATCGTCTATATTCGGCCGATATCTTTAAAAGAGAAGATTTCAACATACCGATCGTCCAAAGGAGCTGCTTGACAGATCCCATCGCCACAGATCCCACAAACTATTGTAAAAGAGAGAGATTGAAATATAAAATCCTCTCGTTTGTTCTTTTTATCTCTTGTTCACTTTCATTGTAATTTAAGTTAATTCAATGGGAGGAAGCGAAGGAACTTTTGCGACGAACAGCGGGGACCCTTTCAGGAAAATATTACTTGAAGAACTACGGCCAGACAACGGATTCTCGACCACCTCTAGAAAAGTCAAACAAAAGGAGCTGAAGTTTGATAAAATTTTAAAAAAGAAGGGAAAAGAGCATGCGGAGGATTCGCGGAAGTCATTTTAGTTCGATATTCTAATGCAGTTGGCCAATATTCCTGCAGGGATAACCTTGTACGAGCGCCTTAAGCTCTCTAAATCTACTAGAGAAATTTTAAGAGAAACTCTGCAAGATTCAGAAGTATTCCTGGCACCAATACCAGAGGTGAGTGAGGAAAGAGAATCTCTTTGCGCAACCTGTCACCAAGTCTCGGGTAAGACCGTCCCCTACATCGCTTTCTCTCCAGAAGATATGCAAGTTAGGAGCAACAAGCATCACCGCCCTTTATATTACAAGGGATACGTAGGGTCCACGGAGATTGATCGCATTCAAGTTGATCCAGGCTCAGCCTCGAGCATCATGCCACGAAGAATGCTACGATATCTTGGAGTGCCGATGAATAGATTAGCGGCAACCAACACCACTATTTTCGGATTCAATGCTAACTGCAGTAGACTGTTGGGAAAAATTAAGCTCAAGTGTCAAATCGGCGATCTGAAAATGAAAGTCACGTGTTACGTGATAAATGCGGATACGTCATACAATCTGCTACTGGGGAGACCTTGGATCCATAGCAATCTCATTGTGCCCTCCACGTTACACCAATGCATGAAGTATGTCGACAAAGATGCGAATGTGAAGACGCTCGTTGCGGAAAAACAACCTTTCAAAGGAGTTGAAAATTACTTTACTGACGCGTTGCTGTATCAAGATGCGTTCGGTGTTACAGATAAGCCCGTTTCAGATAACTCTGATAGCGGCGAAGAGGCTGATACAGAATCAGGATCCGAAGATTCGGAATCCGAGGATGTAATTTGGGACGGTGAGCCCATTATGATAAGCCTCGAAGGCCTTGATGTAAACAACGCCATTCACTCTGATGGTGAATGGGTGATAAATGAAAATCTGAAATTTACTTATTCTTCTGGTGTTGATTCTGAGCCCTCGAGCACTAGCACAGATGCATTCAGCGACTGTGTAACAGATGCATTCAGCGACTGTGTAAATGAGATATATTCTCTGACTTCCTTCCAAGCACCTATCCGATCATCCTTACACGAATTAAGTGATGACGTTGAAAGTGCTAAGCAGGTCTTTTTTGATATCCCTCCCAAAAACGGAACCCAAAAAGCCATAGTATTTGGAAGAGTAAGTCATAAGAACAAAAGGAAATGCTTAGATTCTGAGAATGAACAGGAAAAACCCGAGTTCTTCCATGACGAAGAAAAATCTCATAGATTAATGAGAAAAATGGGGTACAATCTAGCCTAAGACAGGGGGTTGAATTGCGAAAAAGGAAGAAGGACAATCCTTCAACCCTATGTCCCAGAAGGAAAAATGCCAGATTATTACCAGAAAACTGGCAGGGGGTTGGGATACGCCACCACTCCCGAAAGTTCTTTAGATGAAAAAACCGAAGAACGACAGTACGATCATTCGTCAGAATCACCATGCTGGGACTCAGATGTCAGTATTGGTATGATTTTCCGCAAAGTATCCGTGAACATGGCTTCCGCGATCCAACAAGATGAAAAAATCTCGCCGGTAAGAGATGATCTCTGGGCCAAGCATCTTAATATAAAGTGGGAGATTCAGTTTGAACAACGCGAGCCTCCAACTGAAAACAAAGTGATCCAAATTAACATTGGGGATGAAAAGAATCCTAAACCCATATTCATAAGTGAGAACCTATTCTCGGAAGAAAAGGAGGAGTTGATTTCCCTCACTCACGAATACATTGATATTTTCGCTTGAAGTTATGAGGAAATGCCTGGATTAGATCCAAGCGTGGCGGTTCACAAATTAAACATCCGGCCAGAGGCTAAACCAATGAAACAACAGCAACGAAGATTCCGCCCAGAAATCATGGAAGCTATAGAAGCTGAAATCAGGAAGCTAATTGAATCAGGCTTTATTCGCGAGGAACAACACCCTGATTGGGTCTCGAATATAGTTCTCGTGACCAAGAAAAACGGAAAAATCCGAGTTTGCATAGACTTTTGGGATTTAAATGAAGCTTGCCCTAAAGACGAATTCCCATTACCTATCACGGATATTATGATAGATAATACTTGTGGGTATGAGCGTATGACGTTCATGGATGGATTCTCAAGGTATAATCAAATAAAGATGTACCCTGATAATGAGAAGCATACATCATTCAGAACACCACTCGGGGTATACTGCTATACAGTCATACCCTTTGCCCTGAAGAACGCAGGTGCTACGTATCAACGCGCCATGAACACAATATTCCAAGAGCACCTCCGGAAGACAGTGGAATGCTATGTAGATGACCTAGCGATTAAGAGTAAGAACAAAGATGATCACTTGAAAGATTTGAAGACAATGTTCGACCTCATGAGGAAGCACCAGCTCAATATGAATCCAACTAAGTCTTTCCTGGGGGTTTCCAGTGGAAAATTCCTCGGTTTTGTTGTAACGTCGAAAGGGATACATCTCGATCCAGATAAAATCAAGGCTATCCAAGATATGCCACCTCCCCGTAACCTCAAAAGAGTTCAGGGGGTTGTAAGGCAGGCTAGCGTACATCCGCAGGTTTATATCAAATTTGTCTAGTAAATGTCAGCCTTTCACCAGATTAATGAGAAAAGGAGTGTCATTTGTTTGGGATAGCGCGTGCCAAAAGGATTTTGAAGAAGTCAAACAATATTTCATGAAACCACCAGTACTTGTAGCTCCAATCTCAGGCATACCTTTCCTGCTATATGTAAGGGCTATGGACCATTCCTTGGGAGCTTTGCTAGCACAGAAGAATAAGTCAGGTCACGAACAAGCTATTTATTATCTAAGCAGAATGATGGTTGAGGCAGAACACCTGTATAATCCAGTGGAGAAGGAATGTTTAGCCTTAGTGTTCGCAGTACAGAAGATGCGATACTATTTGGTTGGACAAACCATCCACGTTGTATCTAGAATTAACCCTTTGAGAATATTAATGACTAAGCCTGGATCGTTAAACTCAAAACTATCCAATTGGGCTATTTTGTTATCACAGTATGATATGCGCTTTGTCCCACAGAAGTCTATTAAAGTACAGGCCGTCGCCGACTTCTTATCCGAACATCCAATCCCGGCATCCTCGAAGTTATACGAGCAAATCCCGGGAGAGTTAGAAGAATGGGACTTGATCCCAGAAAAGGATGACTCGCGAAAGTCCTCCGAGGCAAATACAGTCTCAAAAGGTGTGTGGCAGCTTTTCTTTGATGGTGCCTCCCAAATGGGATCCGAAGGAAAGATGACAACGGGGTAGGAGTTGTTTTCGTCTCTCCCCACAGCTACATCATCCCTTGAGCTTACTCATTAACAAACT
The DNA here is from genome assembly GCA_036321105.1 of Dracaena cambodiana. Classification (NCBI taxonomy): domain Eukaryota; kingdom Viridiplantae; phylum Streptophyta; class Magnoliopsida; order Asparagales; family Asparagaceae; genus Dracaena; species Dracaena cambodiana. The sequence continues at coordinate 41,553,373 of JAYEPQ010000012.1, forward strand.
CGTGCTCCAACAATATCGCGGAATATAACACTCTCTTAATCGGCTTAAAAATAGCCAAACAACTGGGAGTCAGATATTTGGAGGCATGGGGATTCCCAACTTGTAGTGAATCAAGTAAAAGGGGAGTACGAGATCAAACATGAAGACCTCCTGCCGTACTATCGTGCGGTGGTCAAGATCGCCGATGATTTCGACGGTTTCTATATCAGCCACATAAAGCGCCACCGAAATAATTATGCAGATTCGCTAGCTTCCTCGGCTGCTACGCTAGCTTTGCCCAAGCATGCTAGAAGGCAAATTAGGTGGGAAGCAAAGAATTATTTCGTCCTAAGAATGAGCTCAAAGAAGAAATGAAGAAACCACAGGAAGACGAAGCATACGCTTTCGAGTCAAGCCTGGAACCAAGGGATTGGCGTTTTCCTTATATAGACTATGTCCTTTACGGTATATTACCCGAAAGTCCAAAAGAAGCCAGATCAATTCAGAGAAGGACTGTCAGGTTCTACTACAACGCAGAACTCCAGACATTGTATAGGAAATCTTACGACGGAGTCTTCCTTCGCTGTCTCTCCAACCGCGAAGCTAAAAAGGTGCTCGAAGAAGCTCATGCTGGCATCTGCGGGGCACACTAGCCAGGGCCGAAACTCTGGGATAGAATTCGGAGGATGGGTTATTACTGGCCAAAGATGATGGCCACACCAGCCAGGGCCGAAACTCTGGGATAGAATTCGGAGGATGGGTTATTACTGGCCAAAGATGATGGCGGAAGCAGTTGACTACGCCAAGAAATGTAGAGCCTGCCAAATACATGCAGACTTTATATACCAAGCTCCAGAGTATCTTCACCTAACGGCTACGTCATGGCCATTTGAACAATGGGGTATGGACATTGTTGGGCTAATCTCCCCGCCATCCACAAGAGGACACCGGTTCATCTTAGCTATAACAGATTACTTTTCAAAATGGACTGAAACCATTTTCCTGGTTGAAGTAAAGTCATTGGATGTTATCAGATTCATCAAACACCACGTGTTTTACCGCTTCGGAGTGCCCAGAAGGATCATTCATTATAATGGGCCTCAGTTTGTGAGCTAAGTATATTCTAGATTTTGTAACAAGTACAGGATCGAGGATATAGCGTCATCGCCATATTACCCTACAGCTAATGGTCTAGCAGAAGCCTTCAATATGACCATTGTAAAACTTCTTAAAAAGTTTATTTCATCCAATCAAAGGGACTGGGACGAGAAGCTAGGAGAATGCCTGTGGGCGTATCGTACCACAATTCGAACCCCCACTAATGCCACGCCCTTCTCTTTGGTGTATGGGTCAGAAGCAGTCTTACCTTTGGAAATTCAAATCCCATCATTACGAGTTGCATTGATAATTAGAATAACGCGAGAAGAAAGACACCAACAAAGGCTCCAAGAATTAGAAGATTTTGATGATAAGCACTTAGAAGCTCAACAGAATATCGAGCTATACCAAGCACGGATCTCCAGAACCTTTAACAAAAAGGCTAAGCGAAGAACTTTCAATAAAGGTGATCTGGTCTTGTTAGTCAGAAGACCAATCATAACTAGTCAGAAACCTAGAGGAAAGTTCCAGCCGAAGTGGGAGGGACCCTTTGTCATTGATACGGTCTACTCCAACGGCGCGTATCGGTTAACAAAGCCGAATGATGACAAGATCATGATGCCAATCAACGGCAAGTTCTTGAAAAAATATTATTCTTAGCAAAAATTGCGGAACACCAGTTGTAATCTGACCTGGGTAGTTCGACACAAACCATGAATCAAGGTTTGCCTGTAATCGGGAGTTCATTAATAAAGACTTATGGTTCCGGGTTGAAAATCTTTAAAGTCGCGAACCAGATTTCTTTTTATTTGCTAAGTTAAATATTACCTCTGGCGAACCAAATTTTCCTTTTATCAAAATTTGCCAAGTTAAATATTACCTCTGGCGAACCATATTTCTTTTTATTTGCCAAGTTAAATATTACCTCTGGCGAATCAGATTTTCTTTCTATCAAATTTGCCAAGTTAAATATTACCTCTGGCAAACCAGATTTCTTTCTATCAAATTTGCCAAGTTAAATATTACCTCTGGCGAATCAGATTTTCTTTCTATCAAATTTGCCAAGTTAAATATTACCTCTGGCAAACCAGATTTCTTTCTATCAAATTTGCCAAGTTAAATATTACCTCTGGCGAACCAGATTTTCTTTCTATCAAATTTGCCAAGTTAAATATTACCTCTGGTGAACCAGATTTATTTTTATTTGCCAAGTTAAATATTACCTCTGGCGAACCAGATTTTCTTTTTAATTTGCCAAGTTAAAAATTACCTCTAGCGAACCAAATTTTCCTTTTATCAAAATTTGCCAAGTTAAAAATTACCTCTGGCGAACCAAATTTTCCTCTTTCCAAAATTGCCAAGTTAAATATTACCTCTGGCGAACCAAATTTTCCTTTTATCAAATATGCCAAGTTAAAAATTACCTCTAGCGAACCAAATTTTCCTCTTTCCAAAATTGCCAAGTTAAATATTACCTCTGGCAAACCAAATTTTCCTTTTATCAAATTTGCCAAGTTAAAAATTACCTCTGGCGAACCAAATTTTCCTCTTTCCAAAATTGCCAAGTTAAATATTACCTCTAGCAAACCAAATTTTCCTTTTATCAAAATTTGCCAAGTTAAAAATTATCTCTGGCGAACCAAATTTCCCTGTCCATCAAATTTGCCAAATCAATAACACATTTGGTGAATCAAGTTTATCAACAAGAAGTGCTTTCATTCATAGTAATTTTGGGTACTTAGAAAATTGTGATTCATTTCGAAATTATCAGGTTAACAGTTATCTCTGGTAATCAACATCAGAACCATTTTTCAGATACTCTCAGTTATGTAGAAAGAAAAGAATTTCTTTATTCACCATCAGAACAAAATTATAGAGAATTCTCTAGTGTTGTACAGTCAACAAGAGTGGAAGATCAAATCTGGCTTGAGTTCCACATGCGACAAAGTGAAACCAAGCTCGAGCTCCCTCAAGAACATTCCCAACGAAACTTAATTCTCTACGGGGATTACCAACGTAAAGTTGATCATACCCAAACTGCCGAGCAAAGCGAATCGGGTAGTAAGCTTTTATATAACAAAGGTTCCCCCAAACGAAGGACCAGATGCCCTGGGCGGATGTTTATCAACCACCAGAAACACCCCGAGGATAGGCTAGTAAATGTATCAATACCAACAGTGTCTACGAATTCTTCTCTGTATCTAGCATTCGGGAAGTATGGGAAACATCTGAACAACTCAAAAGTTGAAAAAAGACGAAGGGTTTTGCGGATCACGGGCATTTAGCCCCCTTTCCATTGCGACCTCTCGTAATGCTGCACTTTGGGAGCACTTAAGTCAATCTGCGAGTCTGCAGGACTCATTAAAGTGGGACAATGTAGAACCAGCCAGGCCATCAAATAAGTATAAGGAAATTCTACACGCAGATTAGGAGTCTTAATAACATGGTCTCCTTTCTTCCTCTGCTCCTTCTTCACACTGCAAAATTTATCAGATATTCATATCAATCCGCTTTGGATACTGCATACCATGGCAGGCAACAAACTGAGTCGCCTATCCAATGCCAGTAGAACGGCTGGGTATACAGCCCCAATGGGTATGTTTTCTTGGACAGGAATAATACACTTTTTCCGCCAGACCAGCAAATAACCCGCCAAGAAGGCAGGGTCAGATAAGAGTTGAAGGGCCTGATAATGAAAACTCTCAAAGGACGTCCCAGTTTTGAAAACGTCCTCGTCAGATTTGGTAACATAAGCATCTGTCCCGAAACTTGCAATTCTTCTCTCAACCTCCTTTTCAGAAACTGGAGGAAGGCGAATAAAGTTCGGATTACTCCTAGAAAAATTAGGCAGAAGATATTGTAGCCACTTCTTTGGCTTCAAACTACGGGTGCCCGATGTGTGGGTGCAAATATGATAATGCAGAGCAATTTTCAGTAAGTATCATAAGCCAAAGGGTCCTGAGTCTTCAGCAGATGGAGTTCTTCTCCAGTAGGGACGTACTCTTCATATGGAACGTCTCCCATAGGCAAGCCCAAGACTTCATACATCTCGTGAAGGGCGAAACCCAATTCGCCTCGAGGGCAAAAGATCGCACAAGTATCAGGATTATACAATTCCAATAAAGCAAAAAAATGAAATCTGCTTGCGGGAATGCCGTGCTGAACTGCCATGATGGCGTGATTCAGTCCCGCATGATGAAACTGAGCTCTAAATGATCGCAGAAAGAAGTCGGTCAAAACAGCCCACTCTCCTTTCGAAGAACAGTGAACCCATCTAGGGGGACGAAAATCCTGAACAGGAAACTCTCCTTGTGCATTATAGGAACCTCGCCTCTGGGGAGATCGTGTTTAAGCAATCCCGGAAGCAATCCACGAAAGCTCTTTCCAGTTCCACGAGGAAAAGCACCTTGAGCAGTGAAACCCCCCAGCAAAATACTGTCTTGTTGCCTTATTATATGCCAGTATATTCGCCTGGGCACGGAAAGGGATTGAAAGAATAAGAACGGATAAGACCTCTCCATATTGGGGAGAAACAAGTAGCGACCTTCAACTTGACGAAGCCACTTGTAATCGCCATCTTCCAAACCGCTGTCGGGCATTGGAATATGGTCCCCAAACAAAAAGACGGGTTTGAGTAACGGAGACTGATCATCTCCTTCGAAAGGTGCATTGGTCATCAGCTCTTACAATGTTGAGCGAGAAGGATGGAGAATTTTATCTTCTCTCTCCTGGTTATCTGAGGCTGTACAATGGGAAAAGACATGACCAAATCTGAACTCTTTCTTCCCATCATAGCCATCCGAATATCCGAAATAATGATCCTTTGGCTAAGGATTCAAGGCGTAATCGACTGCAAAAGACATTCAGATTCAGAGATAAGAAGAAAAAAAATGAGAAAAGGGACTGCCTTCCGAATTTTTTTATTACCTCCGATCAAGGGTTCCTGCCGAACCACTATCGAACTAGAGGTTGCTTGAGGATCTTGACGACCACTTGCAGCAGCGGAGGAAGAAGAAACTTTCTTCGGCATCTTTTGCAGATTAAAGAAAATCTTTTCGCACAGAGAATCGAAAGCTATAGGAGATTGAAGATGAGAGGTCTGAGGCACCCTAACGAGGAACTAGGATTTCAAATTTCTTGGAATAAGAATAGCCTCTATCAAAAAGTAGAGGTTATATAGCGGATGATTTGATGGCCGAGATCTCTGGACAGACGTGATATCTGGCCCGAATATTGTGGGTACCTTTTCATTTAATGCGGCTCAGAGAATGTCTCAATTCTTACGCCGTAAAAAAGCAACCGCCTTCCGGCCTTCCCGCGACTAAAAAGGTAAAAGCTCGCGCCCCTAATACAGAGTCGCGATCCTTCAGAAATTGCAGTTTACGACCCTAATACAGAGTCGCTTTCTTCACCAAAAAATGAAAGCCCGCGCCCCTAATACAGAGTCGCGATCCTTCAGAAATTGCAGTTTGCGACCCTAATACAGAGTCGCTTTCTTCACCAGCAAGTGAAAGCTCGCGTCCCTAATACAGAGTCACGACCCTTCAGGAATTCTAGTTTGCGACCATAATACAGAGTCATCTTCTACTCCAAAATGAAGGCCCGCGCCCCTAATACAGAGACGTGTCCCTTCCGAAATGAAAATTGGCGACCCTAATACAGAGTCGTCTTCTACTCCAAAATGAAGGCCCGCGCCCCTAATACAGAGACGTGTCCATTCCGAAGTAAAAATTGGCGACCCTAACACAGAGTCGTTTTCTACTCCAAAATGAAGGCTCGCGCCCCTAATACAGAGACGTGTCCCTTCCAAAGCAAAAAGTTTGCGACCCTAACACAGAGTCGTCTTCTTCACAATACAAATCAGCGATCCTAACACAGAGTCGTATGATCCAAAAATTGTCAATAAATGAGGCCCTAACACAGAGTCACATTTTCCTTCAGAAGTAGCAGTGGCGCTAATACAGAGTCACAGATTTCTGCAAATGCAATGGAGATTCTAATACAGAATATTATTGTAGACATCTAAAAAAAGAATAATAATAAATAAAAAATTTCAATTAATTAAAAAAAAATTTACTGCGGGTGCAACCGCTGGAGAACTCCCGCGGGTTGACACCCGCGGGAGCGATCTCGCAGGTGCCAACCTGCGGGTTGTGTTCTGTTTATTTCCATTTCGTTTATTTTGCTAAAATCCCGTAATCCAATTTTTCAGGGAGGATTCGAGCCCGATTTTGAGTTTTCTCAGTCTATAAAAGACAGGAGTTTACTCCAAAAAAAGGACTTTTGGACGATTTCGGGCGAGCTCGTGAAATTGAGAAGGGGAGCAAAGCCATCCCCTTCCAAGTCAGACGGTCCACGGAGGCACTAGCGAGGCTCCATCGCCACCCGAACCCACATAAAAAAGGGAATCAATCAATATTTCCGTTCTTGTAATTCCACAGATTTTTGTAAATCTCAATATTTTCGTTGTAATCAAACAATTTTACAATGGAAGGAGAAATCCAATTTTTGAGCAAATAAGAACTGGCGACCAGTTTATTTCCATTTCGTTTATTTTGCTAAAATCCCGTGATCTGATTTTTCAGGAAGGATTCGAGCCGGATTTCGAGTTTTCTCAGTCTATAAAAAACAGGAGTTGACTCCAGAAAAAGGGCTTTTGGACGATTTCGGGCGAGCTCGTGAAATTGGAGCAGAGCCATCCCCTTCCAAGTCAGACGGTCCACGGAGGCACTAGCGAGGCTCCATCGCCACCCGAACCCACATAAAAAAAGGGAATCAATCAATATTCCCGTTCTTGTAATTCCTCAGATTTTTGTAAATCTCAATATTTTCGTTGTAATCAAACAATTTTACAATGGAAGGGGAAATCCAATTTTTGAGCAAACAAGAACTGGCGACCACATTGGGAACCGCGGGTGGCAACCCGCGGGTGGCATCCCGCGGCTGCCAACCGCGGGTGGCAACCCGTGGCTGCCAACCGCGGGTGCCAACCCGCGGCTTGCAACCACGGGTACAAACCTGCAGTTACAACCGCGGGTTGCATCCAGCAGATGCCACCGACGGGTTACGTTAAATGAACACAACCCTCATATCTCTTCAAGCACGCCTATGGTGAGCACACTACATACACCAAGAATTTTAATCTCTCTATCAGAGGCGTGCGGGGATCAGGCCAGTGTGCACTCCAGAAGAATCCGTAGAAGAGTTTGAGAACAATCTGATGCTGGAAAAGAGCTCAACCCTGAAATATTGCAAACTCTCCAGTATTATGAACCAAATTTGCGACAAGAGGCGTCAAGATGCAAATAGAGAGAAGAAGATACCTCAAGATTTGAGAGAGTATCTCAATTGGAAGAAGAACTCCTCACAAAACATTCCTCACTGCCAATGCGAACAGCTAATCTCAACTGTTCTATCAAACTGCCAATGCAACTCAAAACGGTCCGTTTTTTAGCTGATCACCGAGCCCAAAAGAATACGGATGGTGAAAAAGGTGTACTTTGAAACCGATCTACCTGCTGCCTCATCACATATGGTTAATAAAGGCAAAAGGGCGGTCGGAAATAACCCTTCAGATAATGAGATCACTCCAGGGTTAAAAGGAGTTTTTACCGAATCAGAGGGCGTGCGCCTAGAAGAAGTTTCTGAAAGGCTTGAGAGACAAGAAAAATGTCTCGAACAACAAGAGGAGACTATAGGATAAATGAGACAATTTTTGATTGAGTTGTTAGCTCAAACTAGAAAGAGCCAATCCTCGTCGTCTATTTCTGATCAACAGGAAAGAAAACGGCCTGTCCAAATAAATGAGGACAGCGAGGATGAGAATGAAGAAATTCCTCCTCATTCAAGAGAGGAAGAGAAAGTGAAGGTTATCATCAACCCTCACGCAGAGAAAATAGAGAAGATGGAGAACCAACTACAAGCTCTTCTTCATCGCAAAAAGCTGCAAGAGGTGGGGGTAGTACGTCCTTATCCCATATAATGGGAAACCGTACCTTATCCTGCAAAATATAAACCGTTGAACCTTCAGTCATTCGACGGTAAAGGTTCGCCGCAACAACACATCTTTTACATTCTGTCGCAGACAAGACATCTCATGGGGAATGATCCGACTATGACTAAGATATTTGCGAGCACTTTACGGGGGTCCGCATTTACCTGGTTTATGCAGCTACCCCAGGGAACAATTAAATCATGGGCTGATATAGAACGTGAGTTCCTAGCCCGATTCTTTGAAGATGATACAGAAGTCTCTATACTATGCTTGCTAGCAGCAAAGCAAGAGGAAGGCGAGACGGTCAAAGCTTATGTTGAGCGATTCCGAGAACTTTCTGTTCGATGCCCACATGGCATGACGCAGGACACTCTTGTGGAAACCTGCAGACACAATATGTTGACCGACATTCTAGATAAAATGGGCTCGGTCGAACCCAAATCATGGAAGGATCTGCTTAAGCAGGGTGAACAGGCCGAAGATATACTTCGACACCTCGAAAAGCGGTAGTCTGCAATCGGAGGCAGTACAAATGAACCTCCATTCCATTTTTCCCGTTCTAAAGGGAAAGACATAATGGCAATGGCGGTAGAAAGCAACACAGCAAAGTCACCCAGGCTTCAAAAACAGTATTCGTTTAAGGATGAGTATACTGTTACTATGTTTAATCTGCTCAGCAAATGCAAGATGCTTAAGTTGCCGGAGAGTAAGAGGCCTGAAGAGGTTGGGAAGACTAACGATCCCAATTACTGCCTATACCACCGGATTGTAGGTCACCCTACAAAGAATTATTTTATTCTAAAAGACAAAATTCAAGCGTTGATTGACGCTGGAGCAGTTCAGCTCAAAGCTGAATAAAAAAGGAGTTAGAGCTAACTCCAACATATTTAATGTGTGTGGTCTAAAGGTACCACTTGGGCTCACAACAATTCCCAAAACGAGCTCAGGGCTGTTAATTTAAACCCCCATATAAAAAAAATGATAAAAAAAAGAGAAAAAAAAAATTTACCCAACGCCGACAAGGCTACGGGAAGAGAATAAATTTCTCGCCAACCCCATCATACTGGGGGTAAAAAGTATGAATTACCCAATGCCGGAAGAGAATAAATTTCTCGCCAACCCCACCATGCTGGGGGTAAAAAAGTATGAACTACCCAACGCCGTCAAGGCAACTGGAAGAGAATAAATTTCTCGCCAACCCTACCAGGCTGGGGGTAAAAAGTATGAATCACCCAACGCCGTCAAGGCAAAGGGAAGAGAATAAATTTCTCGCTAACCCCATCATACTGGGGATAAAAATATAAACTGCCCAAAACTGCTAAAGTAAAGGGAAGAGGAAAAGTTTGGTATTTAAGACCAAACAAAATTCTCGACAACTCTCCATGCTGAGGGGAATAGTATGGCTAGCCCAACTCAAACGGTAGTTGGTAAACACAAATCAAACCCGTTGATAGCTGGGGATTTGCTAAAAATCCCATGACGAACATGTCACAACAGTATCCTTAATCGAATATAAGGATACATCGCTGCTCTACGCTGCTAAGGCAAAGGGAAGAGGAAAAGTTTGGCATTTAAGCCCAAACGAAATTCTCGACAACTCACCATACTGAGAGGAATAGCATGGCTAGCCCAACTCAAACGGTAGTTGGTAAAGGCAAATCAAATCCGTTAATAGCTGGGGGTTTGCTAAAAATCCTTATCAAATAAATCTCTTGTCACGTTAAGATTTCAACTCTGACAACGAAACTTTTCTCGTCATTTTTCTCCAGCAGGGCAAGCGACACTCCAAAATATTTGTCAAGTTAAAATCATACCTCTGACATCATAATTCAAAATCAAATGAGATAAAATCCGATTAAATCTTCTGTCATGTTAAGATTTCACCTCTGACAGAAAAGAAAATTCACACTTCATCAAGTCCAATATTACAGTTTCTGATGAACTTATTTTTTTGATATCGTTAAGTTTAAAATTACCTCTGACGAAAATCATCTCTCTATCAAGTTAACAGTTACCTTTGATAGTCCAATTCCAAAGCTAAATACGTTAACCGTCACCTCTATTTAGTCAGCTTGTCCCTATCACGACCAGATCCTCTAAATAGGTTGAGCTCCAAGACACGTTTATTGTCACCTCTGTCTTTCCCTGATCCGTTATACTAGATGTCACTGAACGGTTAGGATTCTAATGAGCACGTTAATGTGATACCTCTGCTTGACCTAAAATAAGCATGTTAATATCATACCTCTGCTTGTCACCGAATGAGTACGTTAACATCACACCTCTACTTGTTATCTAATGAGCACGTTAAAAACATACCTCTGTTTGTTATTGAATAAGCATATTAACGCCATATCTCCTCCCATATCTTACGAAATACGTTAACAATTATTTCTGTCTACCAACATCTGATAGCCAAAATCAAATAGTCCAAAGTATTTCGAAATTCAGTACAGCTAAATACAGAACTTCGAAAACTTTGGAGGGGGTTATGTAGACATCTAAAAAAAGAATAATAATAAATAAATAAAATTTAATTAATTAAAAAAAATTTTACTGCGAGTGCAAACGCGGGAGAACTCCCGCGGGTTGCACCCGCGGGAGATTCCCGCGGGTGCATCCGCGGGAGAATCCTGCTGGTTGACACCCGTGGGAGCGATCCCGCAGGTGCCAACCCGCGGGTTGTGTTCTGTTTATTTCCGTTTCGTTTATTTTGCTAAAATCCCGTGATCCGATTTTTCAGGGAGGATTCGAGCCGGATTTCGAGTTTTCTCAGTCTATAAAAGACAGGAGTTGACTCCAGAAAAAGGACTTTTGGACGATTTCGGGCGAGCTCGTGAAATTGAGAAGCGGAGCAGAGCCATCCCCTTCCAAGTCAGATGGTCCACGGAGGCACTAGCGAGACTCCATCGCCACCCGAACCCACATAAAAAAAGGGAATCAATCAATATTTTCGTTCTTGTAATTCCTCAGATTTTTGTAAATCTCAATATTTTCATTGTAATCAAACAATTTTACAATAGAAGGAGAAATCCAATTTTTGAGCAAACAATTATATCCAAAGTATTCCAAAACTCCTCAAGGAGTCATGAGAGTTTTGAAAACTTTGGAGGGGATTTTGTCAGCGAAAAATTCTGGAAAGCAAAGCAGATCCGCGGATTCAAAGTTAGAAGTCCGCAACTCAGCAGAGCCGCGAACCTAAAGATTGAGGTTCGCGACCTAGTGATGACAGAACTAGTTCGCGAATCTAAAATTGAGATTCGCGATACTACCCATAACTTTCGGGTAGGAGTTTAATACAAAGTCACCCGACCCGAACAGAAGAATTGCCACCTCGGATCGTGGGGCTAACTGCCAAACGAATACCGCGGCGTCACTTCGATCGTGGGAACAACCGCCTAACGAATATGGTGGCACTTCTCGAGTAGTGGGAGCTAACGGTCGAGCAAATATGGCGGGACGTTACTCCAAGCCCCCTATAAAAGGCAGGGAGCGAAAGAGACACAGACACACAGAGACGAACGTCTTCTCCCAGAAATTACCCCTTGTGATCAAGAGTAAAGAACCCTTTTTCTTTCCTTTAGCCAACTGAGAGAGATTGTACGGAGTGTTAACGGAGAGCAGGATCGTCCTCCATAGCTACCTAGAAACCCAGCCTTAAACAAAGAGGAAAAGTTATCTTCCTCATCTTCTGTAAACGGAAAATCGTTAGATTGTAATCCTTTATTGAAAGATTATCAGTAAAGAGAGATCCAATTTTTATGGCGGACAAATACAATATATGGTCTCCATGGTACGTAGACCGTATCAAATAATTTTTAGATTTAACTCTCGTATCAAAATTATTCAATACGTTCTACAATATATGTTGCTCGGCTTTTATCAAAATTTTTGTAAACCCTAATTGTGTCTTAGATATCGCTATGGCAAACTTTTATTTTGAAGTTATGAATGAATTGTTGATATGTTGGATCAATGATGCCGTTGTTCTTTGTCGTGCACTCTATTTAATCTGTTTCATATAACTCAGTTTCGGATATTACTATTATTTGTTTTGATAACAAATTTATTATCTACCGGGTTGTACACACCGTATCAGGATATCTCTGGGCCTATATCCTTGATCCGTAAGCTATAGTTTGAGACTCAATTAAAAATAAAAAAACCCAACAAATTCTAGATTGTTCGAGACTTCCGAGCGGGTTGCTTCCTTGTGGGTTGACGGCGTCTTGCAGAGCTAGGACTTTTGTTGAGGGACTGCGTTACAGGTTGTAATACTGTGTCAACATCAGCTTGTATACACCCGATCAGAACTGATTTTATCTTGACGAGGACATTATAGAGCAAACTCGGACGCCTCTTACTTGCAGTCTCGTCTTGCTCTAAGAAGGGATCAATAATTGCTATACCTTTATGAATTCTCTGCATATATTATGGCAAAAGCATTTATAAGTTCGATTAAACTTGATTAAATCACAAAGAATAAAAAAACCAATTCTTACCTCTTTAGTATTTGCCTGCGGGACATCTTGCGCCCCCTCTTGATTTGAGGCTTGGGTGGACGGACCAATAAAGTATCGAGATACATTATCAAACCACGCCATATAATCATACGTGCACTCTCCCGGGATACTTGCCTCTACGCATCGATGCTCATGTGCAAGTACATGATCTAACCAACTCAGCCACATTTCCTCAGTATGTCCATATGTCACCGAATAGGTTTTGCTCGTAAGTCCACGTTTTTCTCGTATAGGACTGAATGGTGGAGATGGAATGTATTGACGACGCCCAAACTGCCTTAACACCCGTACAGAGTGATAAGGCTCGACAATTTCCTTCATTTTCAATGTACCCATATAAAAGGATACTTTCTGAAATCGATGGGTATCCCTAAAGGACTGATATGGGTCCCATGTCACCTGCAATGTCATGATATTTCAAAAAACAATGGATAAAAATGATATTATTATCGTTTGAAAAAAACACCAAATAAGTTTTACTTTTGCCTAACCTCGTTCACCGTCAGCGTGTCAAGCCTATCCCTAATAGCTCTGACATGCTCCAAAGACACTTTGTTATCACGTCTGCTCAACCATTGGCATGCTTGTGGCTGGTCAGGTCTGTATCCGCCATTTAAAATCGGCATTAAAGACGAAAAGTGAGTGAAGATCCACACCTGCAGCAATGTTAAATACCCGGACAATTGTGCCGCATGGGCTCAGGAGGAAAGACCGAGCTGTCTGTATAAATACGCTAGAGCTCCAGCACCCCAGGCATATATATGCACGTTCTCGACATCATGTAGAAGTGCAAGATAGTCAACAGAGACCCTTGTGCCGCTCTTGTCCCCGAATAGTGTGCACCCGAGAAGATAAAGTAAGAATGCTCGTGCAACACAAAATATTCTCTGATCTGAATCTGCATCTGTCACATCGCTAAACTATTCCCTTAGCCAGTCAAAACGCACTGAAATTCCACCTTTTGTGTTCAACTCCTGAAAAACTTCATTATACCCGACACCCAATGAGTCAGTTAGTTGCTCAACTGCAATGAGCCCATCTGTTCTGTCTGGAAGGTTAACGGACTTTCTTGTTACTGCAAACCAAGGAGACATGCTACATCATCAAGAGAGATCGTCATTTCTCCAAAAGGCAAGTGAAAGGTATTAGTTTCTGGATGCCAACGTTCGACAAATGCAGTTAGTTCAAGCTACTAATATACTGATAAGAGCATATTATGAGCGGATACAAAGAGGAATTATGGATGTGCTGCACAAAATGGGTATTTGGCTGTCCAGATTCTAGAGACATGTGTTTATTTTTCTCATGTGATTAATGCACCGTAATAGATCTCGTTCCTGAAATGATAACGAAGCAAGATATTTTAGATAAACAACTATTAGGATAAAATTGAAATCAAAGTTATTATGTTTGACCTCATTCTTAGATATAAAGAAAGTAATGTGTGCTATAAAACTCTTCAAAATAGACAAATCAATCGACCCTCCATTTATTGGCCGCACTTCCTCTTCTTCTAAGTCTAACTCATCGATACCCCTATTTTCTTGCGATACACCTCGATAAATGCGTAACGGAAGGGTCTCTATGGCAGCATCAACCTGCGAATCCATTTCGTCAAAGATTTTAGGAATGTTAGGATCAACGGCTGGACGAATCTCCGTTTCCTTCCTCCTATTCGACGCTGTTGGTCGAATCTGAGATGGTTGCGCCGGATCCATCTGTAAATCACCAAAGATTTTATTTACACAATGAAATTTTAAATTATCAAACATGACATATCGCAATATGCTAATTATATTTATCTATCTAAATCCATTAAATATCATAATATAAATACACAATATCTACATTTCAATTTTTTCCCGATTCAAACATCAAAATTAACAATCTAATCCAAGCACACAAAAAAAAACCAACTAATATTCACAATATAAATTTTGCACTTCACTATTACAAATTTCAACTATCATTAATCGATAACAACAATAAAATCTAAACTATTTTAATCAATGAAGCATTTAATTTCACCATAATAAAATGTAAAGAAATTATTTTTTTCCCCAATTTATTTGCCCCTCAACTAAATCTACCCTCATCAACACTCATTTCTAAATTTTTCTCTAAATCAAAATGCAAAAATTAACACAAAAAATTAGGGTTTCATTTTCACCTTCAAATCAAGAAAACCACTAACTTCTCTCCTCCTTTCAAACCACCCTTGTGGCGGAGTATCGGTCGTCGGCGGCGGGGTCGGCAAGCGGGCGGAGCAGGCGAAGCGGCGGGATGCAGTCGGTGGTCCGGCGAAGCCTTGGGAGAGAGGGTGAAAAAGAGATTTTGGGTTCTTGGGAGAAAGGATGGAAAAGAGATTTAGGATTTTATGAAGGAGTAGAAGGTGAGAGAGATGGGTTGGGAGAGAGAGGAGTTGGTATTAAGGAGATAAGAGTTTGGGAGAGGTCTGGAGAAGAACGTGGGGGAGAGAGAGAGAGAGAGGAGGAGATGGTGGAGGACGGTTCGGGAATATAGGTGTGCTCACTAAGAAAAAACCCTCTCTTTTCAAAAGAGAGGGTGTGCTCACTAGAAAAAGTGGGCTCACTAGGAAAAAAGCTGTGCCCATCTAGAAATTCCCGCTATCTCATTGGATCGTTTTTGGAATACCACGGGAAATTCTAATTGAGCACACAACTTTGATCAGTGAGCCCACCTTTTTCAATAGGATTCGTCCTCCAAACGGGGGACCATGAAAAAAAATATGTTTTAATAATAAACTTGTAATTTAAAAAATATTATTTAATAATAAACTTGTAATTTTTTATATCTTTAGGAGGAGGTGGACTTACTGAGCAAAGTGGTGTGCTGAAGTAGACTTTCCCATATACTGTGCTCTTTCTTTTCATTTTTCTCCTTTTTCTTTTCCCTTTTTTTGTTTTAATGTATGGATAAATTTTTAATTTATTTTAGACTGATGGTGCTCCAAGAGTTTAATTTTGTAAGTTTTACTTTTCTGACTGATAAGGTGATCATCTCATCATCTAAATAACCAACTAAACGAACCGAATAAGCAAAAGCTTATAGAATCAAAAATTCGGTCGGTTTTCAGTTTCAAATTTTTAAGTCTAAACCGAACCAAACAAACCAAATTATTTTATTAGATATAAATAAAAAACCAATTGGATACCTGAAAGAATATGCTTGCTAAACGGTTTAAATAATAATTTTATAAGTAATTTTTGTCGGTTCCAGACGCTAAGAAAGCATCTAAATAATTTAAGTGTACTCTTTATTTGGTATACTATGTTGAACGAGGAGGCTTCATTTCTGCCATGGAGCAAGGGAAATAACTAAGCCAAAACGAATTAATTCAGTTCGGGTTCGATTACATTTCTAAGATGTTCGGTTATGTCTTTTCAAAATTGAGAAAGATACATAGAAACCGATCAATGCTCACTCTTTACTTTGGATATATAGCAAGTCCTAATGATAAGAAAGCTGTCTCTTTTTACTAAATAACTTGAAGAAAGTAAAAAAAGAGAGAGTATAATTTTTGGTTTGTCTGACTAAGAAAGTAAAAAACAAAAAGAGTATAATTTTTAGTTTGTCTGACTGTTGTGGGCTCACTAGGAAAAATGGTGTGCCCATTTAGAAACTCCCGTATAATTCTTTGCTTTCTCTGTCTTAGCTTTCTCTCTCACACACATCTGGAGAGAAAGCCAACGGATCCCTCTCGCACCCGCCCTTCGCACTCAACTCGTCACGGACCGACAGGACAACTGTATTATCGTCTTTTCCTACGTCTCCCTCTCAATCTAAACAAAAATGAAAGACCGAAGCAAAAGCTCTTCGTCTCCGTTTTTGTCTCAATCGACTTTAACACCATCAGCAAGCATACAGGCATACTCCGCCATCGTCATCACGAAGTCAGTTGGTCTGTCTAATTAATTTTGCTAAGCTATTCATTATCTAGGATCCCTGATTAATTGTGGAGAGAACCCATAGTCTCAAATAATTAATTCGTGAGATTTTATTTGAAATCTCTGTTGTGTGATGATGGATAGGATTTTTTTTTTTTTTTCAATCAAAATAAAATTTTTAATATTATTATGTCCATTAATTGAACTTAGCATCAAATTATTTAGTGTCTATAACTTTATTTTTTAAGAGAAAATGAGCTTTTTAGTTGAATTCTAAACCAAAATGTTTGTTCGTATACGAAAATAAAAATTCTAGGTTTGATCTTTTATATAAATGAAAAGTTAGCTTCAAATCTTTTAGCATATATCTAACTTTATTTTTTTGTAGAGAAAAAAGTTGACACAGTGTACTGGAGGAGCCTTTGATGTTGGGGAAAGACATAGGAAGGTCATCTTCAAGTACGAGAAAAGAAATATATGGGGACGTCGAGCGCCATAAGAGTGCATCTTGGAGAGGTTAGAATAAATCAGGATCTTCCGTCATAACGAATAAGAGCTACTTCATATATAGAGGAAAGCTATCATAGAAGCTTACAAGAGAGAGGATATCAAATGGTATCAGCATGCCATATGCAAATAGTTTAAGAAAGGTGGCGCCAATAATAATCATGGAACATAAAGATTGACCTGAACAAGCTGGAGGAAGACTTCAGAGAAGAAAAAATTAAGCATGCAGTTTGGAAATTGGGTATGGATAAGTCGCGGGACCGGACGACATTCTTATATTTTTTTACATACTTTTTTGGAAAGAAATGAAACAGGATCTGAGCATATTGGTGGACAAAGTGGAAAGCGGATAGGGCAATTGGACATAATCAAATATTCATAAGTAGTCCTCATTCCATAGAAAGAGGCTCTATCTTCAGTAGGGGGGCTATAGCCTATTGCGCTGCTAAACAGCATCTTTAAAATAGTTTCTAAAATTCTCGCCAACCGGTTGGCGCCTTTCCTCCAAGACTTTATTAGTGATTACCAAACTGGATTTATTGTAGGAAGACACATCCTATATGGAGTTTGTGGATAAGAAGTTGGCTGGTCTATGCTAAAATAGAGATCATAGTCAATGGAGAAGTCGACAAAGAAATAGTGCATAAAAGAAGCCTGGGCAAGAGGACCTCCTTTCCCTCTACTTTTTCGTCATAGTCAATGGGCTAAATAACATTATCAAGAAAGTCAAAAATCCTGACACATCAACTATTGCTATCACTAGCATGCAGTATACGAACAATACTTTGTTATTTAGTAATTGCAACGTGAGACAGGCGATCCTAAGGTGGATTCTTCGATGTGTCAGGATTGAGAATTAAGTTTCACAAAAGTTTCTTAGAGCTCATCGGGCAGAAATAATTTTCATTAATCTTGGTTCAACATATTATCAGCTGTTAGGATGCTTCTTTCCTGACACGTTAATCTTGAAATTCCAATTTGATCGAGTAGACCTACATATCTGTCGACATGGCCTAAAAAGTAGATATCGTCGGGCAGATCCCGCTCCTAAAACATGACGGAAGGGATAGGGGGAGATGGCCGGGCCTACCATATAGACGAGGGTTGTAGAAAGAGAACCCGATCACCTATTTTCATTCGACGTTCCGGGACGCCTGATTCGATCGACGAATTCGGCGAGCTGATCTGCTTTGATTCAGGAGAAAGCCGAGTCAGCCACCGTTTTCGGTGCAGGTCACGTGACCTACAGCTCGGCTTGGCGGGAGGAATTAACTCCATCTACGTCCCAAAGGCAACTATAATGGTAGCCTTGTATTTGTTTTGGGATATTTGACATGAGAGGAATAGCATAGTATTCAGGGATATTTCTACTTCTTTAATTCTTCGATCATACTCCATATTGATTAATGTTACCTAATGGGCAGGCCTACCAGCGGACGGGAAACAACTTTTAGACTTAGGGAGTGGTTAGAGAGGCCACACCCAACTACTCCTATGTATTTTGTACATTTATAAATATATTTTGTACGTATGACTATCAACAACACACCTGATATTATCTTTTATAGATTATTCTATTATTTCTATTAATAGAACGCAAAAGGCTTTTGCTTGCCGTCACGACTTCAAAAAGCAAAAAACATAAGACAACCATCCTATATGGAGACAACGACAACCATAAAAGATCCAACGGGGATTGCAATGGTGATCAATGTTTAAAATAGCGATAACGGTAACGTAACGTTTTGCATCTGTTAGGTTATGTCGCATATAGCGTAACGCATAACGTAGGTGTTCGCAGCAGAATTTCTTCGCTTTCCTTCCATTGAATTAGCTTAAATTACAACGAAAAAGAATAAAGAAAAGAAAAAACAAACGAGAGGATTTTATATCTCAATCGCTCTCTTTTACAATGAACGTGGGATCTATGTTGCGATGGGATCTGTCAAGCAGCTCCTTTGGACGATCTGACGTCGAACTCTTCTCTCTTGAATATGGCGGCCGACTGTAGAATTGGTCTCCTCTGGTCTTGATTCGTTCAAGGCTCTGTGCGTAACTCGAACTTCTCAAAAACCTTTAGATGCCGAAAGAAAAGACCCCTAGGGCTTCCCCAAGAGGGTATTTATAGCCTTAGGATGATTTGAGAGTTTCTATCTAAATAGAATTTGTACTCATCAAGAATTCCAATCAAATATCTAAGTTTTGATTTAAATATCTTGATTTAGAGTTCTAATCGGACTTAATTTGGGTACTTGGATAAGCCCAAATCATAATTTCAATCAATTTGAGATTCTGGTTATCTGCTCACGCGGAGATAATCTTGCTAAAATGCGGAGCTAAAGAACCAGAACGCGGAACTAACGCGAAGCTATTGAATAGCTCCTCGTTTTGTTCAAACGCGAGGCTAAAGTAGCCAAACGCGGGGCTGCAGAGTTAGCTCCGCGTTCTGTTGTGAAAAACTCTATTTACTTAGAAATTTTCACTGCCAACAGAACCCCTTCCAAAGTTTTCAAAATGGCTTAGAACTTAGCAAATTTTGAAATACTTTGGATTTTCAAACTGAAAACACGGAGTTAAAATACCAAGTTAGCTTCGCGTTTTGCATAGTTGCGCGGAGCTAAATAGCTTCGCTTTTTAGTGAGTAATTGCTCATTAACTGTTCAGTAATTACTCTGAACCTTGCGCCGAATACCAAGAGGCGGATTCTCTCATTTAAATAGAGTCTCTGACTCTTCTTCCTCTTCATTTGAAGAATCCAGAGCTCAAGCGACCGGACGACTCATGTCGACGAACGATCTTCAATCGATCTTCCTTCAATTCTCCGTAGATTTTCATCATTAGGATGTCATCTAAGAAGAGTACGGCATCGCGCTCCTCCTTACCATCGGCGGTCGGCGTTAGCAGCGGCGGCAGCGACCGATGGAGCGGACACAGTGGTGAACCAGTTCATGCCGCACCCATTGGAGGTAAAAATCTCAACTTTTAGACTCCTTAGAGCAATTTTGGACTGTTTCGACTTGGTTTTATCCGACCAACCATTTTTGAACCGGCGAGATCGCCGTTCTCCGGCCGTAAGGGTTTGGAGAGGAAGGAGAAGACGGAGAAGAACTCTGGTCTTCTTCTTACGCGAAGTCATCGCGTCATCCTCGTGTTTGAACACGGGGCTATTTAGTAGTCGCGTTTCAACGCGTGGCTATTTTTGACTAGCAGTCGCATTTTAACGCGAGGCTATTTCCTCAGCTGCGCGCGAAGTTATTATTTTTTTTAACTCCGCGTTTTTGTACTTAGAAGATTTTTCGAGTTTTCTCTAACTCTTTATTCTTCTTTTGCAGTGGAGTATTCGGACCAGATCCTTTTTGAAGAGGAGTGCATGTGGCTCTACCAGTCTTCGTTAGCAAAAGTAACTCTAAGGAAGCCAGAAGCATATGCTTTACAACATAGTTGCAGGTTTCAAGCTCTGGCTCCAAAAGATAAACTTTTGAAGGAGTTAAAAGAACTCTGCGGCAGCTCATTAAGTTTTCTTGAGGACCATTTCTGTTAGATGACAATCTCTGTCGCTTTCCAAAGCGATAGAGATGATTATCTAAGCGCTTGTAGCATGTCGAATCCAACTTGTACATCTTCATTAGGATTCTTGTAGCAGTATCTTCAGATGATCCACTAAGAACTTTAAACAGATCATAGTTGAATTTGCAGAGGAGATCTTTTGCATGTGAACCAGAGAATTGGCCATAAGAAGTGGGCAGACTATCTCTTCATTAATCTGAAGGAGAGTCTCTCTATAGTTCGTGGACGCCCTTCCTTTAGTATCGAAGAAGTGAAGGAGCGTATCTCCAGCTTGGAAGCCACATCATACACGACCGCGAATCTAAGAAACTTAGGTCCGCGATCCAGACGACGGAACAGGTTCGCGAATTTAAAACTGAGATTCGCGACACTACCTATAGCTTTCGGGTGGGGGTTTAATACAAAGTCACCCGACCCGAACAGAAGAATTGCCACCTCGAATCGTGGGAATAACTGCCAAACGAATGCAGCGGCGTTACTTCGATCGTGGGAATAACCACCTAACGAATATGGTAGCACTTCTCGAGTAGTGGGAGCTAACGGTCGAGCAACTATGGCGGGACGTTACTCCAAGCCCCCTATAAAAGGCGGGGAGCGAAAGACATAAAAAAAAAAGACAGACAGAGACGGACGTCTTCTCCCAAAAGTTACCCCTTGTGACCAAGAGTAAAGAGCCATTTTTCTTTCCTTTAGTCAACTGAGAGAGATTGTACGGAGTGTCAACGGAGAGCAGGATCGTCCTCCATAACTACCTAGAAACCCAGCCTTAAACAAAAAGGAAAAGCAATCTTTCTCATATTCTGTAAACGGAAAACTGTCCGATTGTAACCTTTTTATTGAAAATACTTCGATATAAAGAGCGTGCAACTTTCATGGCGAACAGATGCAAATCAGAAGAGATTTGTTGCTTGAACTTGACACTAATTACGTCCCCTACATTCCATTGTTTGGGAGTATTGATCGGATTGTTGAGCTCTAAAAAGCACTGAATTATTTCTGGGACTTTACAAAGGCTGACTATTGGATGACGATGCCGGACATGGGACATATTGTTACTTCACGATACAATATAGTGTTTTTTTTTATTTCCAATGCGCAATGCCTTACCTTTTGCCACTTAGATCTCCCCCTCCTGCCGCAAATATCCAACGCAAAGAAGTTACCATGGTATTCGTTGCAAACTGTCACTTTGTACCTGTAAGCACAATTTATCGACTTAATCATTTCTTTGATTTAACTCAACATATGCTTATATATGTTTATATCATCTTTACTATTAGGTCTCATTAAAAGAACTTCATCACATCCCTCAAATTGCATTGAATTGGCACCGACATCGTGATCCTATTGCACAAGGATGGGAGGTACCGTACTTACACCAGATTGAACAGTTCAAAGGGATTATACCATCTTCGGTTGCTACACAAGATATTATTGAGTTGTAATGTAATTTTGCTTTTCGCAGACGAGTTCCATTTTGGTGTAATTTTGTTGTATATAACTTGTGACCAATATTTTGTATATCGCTTGTATCATCGGTTGTGTCTAAGTAGTCTAATGTTTATATTAATGTAATCAACACTAATATAAATTTATTTATATAGTTCCATACAGTAATGAAGGAGTTCAATCAATCCTTGTGAACAGTCTGATAAAATTTGTGTAAAATCTTATCCGAATAGGACAGTTTGGTCAAAAGAGTATCATTGTGAGTTGTATCGGTGTATCAGTATATCATTGTATCGGTGTATCAGTGTGTCAGTGTATTATTGTATCTTTTTTGCTTCATTCACTATATTTTTTTGTAATAATGTATAATTAGTTATTAATATAAGTCATTAAAGTGACGTTAAATTGGATAAACTAATGATTTATCATTTTATTATATAAATAGAGTAGGTGAGGCAGCGGCGGAGTATCAGACCGGGTCAAGCCCCTGTCCGGACTGTCAGTCCGAATAGGGGGGCGCTGTTCGGACTGACAGTCCAAACAGGATTGCGGCGTTCGGACTGACAGTCCGAACCAGGACGAGCCTGTTCGGACTGTAAGTCCGAACAGTCCAGTCTTGTTCGGACTGTCAGTCCGAACAGTCCAGTCTTGTTCGGACTGTCAGTCCGAACAGGAGCTTGACCCGATCTGATACTCCGCCGCTGCCTCACCCACTCTATTTATGTAATAAAATGATATATCATTAGTTTACCCAATTTAACATCACTTTATGGACTTATATTAACAACTAATTATACATTATTATCGAAATATAGGGAAGGAAGCAAAAAGATACAATGATACACCGACACACTGATACAATGATATACTGATACACAATGATACACTGATATATCGATACACCGATATAATGATACACTGATACACAATGATACACCGATACAATGATACTCCAAATACACAAATACAATTATACTCCTGATACACCGATATAATGATACAATGATACATTGATACACCGATACAATGAAACAACGATACAATAACTGATACAATGAAATAGTGAAGATTATAAATAAGATCCCCTACGTATAAAACAAACAAGATCTTATACAAATTAAAGAAATAAGATCAAATACAAACGTAGTGTATATATTAATCGAACAAAAAGCGACCAATAGGGTTCATTACAAACAAAAACCATATATTCTACAAATTCTTCAAAATGTTTGCAAAAAACAATTACACCGACCACTTGAAGTTCCTTACATCATCCATATCAATACACAACTAATATAATATAATCACTGTCTCCTTGTCTTCTTCGGGGTTGACGTCTGCTTCTGGTTCGAGACATAATTGTTGTATCGAGTGCATTAGGAGTGGATTGATCTTATCTTTGTTCCTCTGCTTGCTATTCTGGTGGTTCTTCTGGCTGAGTGCAACCAGTTAGCATGACTTTAATCTTCGCAAGTGCACTAAATAACATCCCATATCGCTTCTTGAATGCCTTCTCCCCTTGCGCAAGTAATGGATCGATTATTGCTTCTATGCGTGTATATCTCTTTAATATTAATGAAGGAAAAAAAATAAGCATCAGATAAACTTGGTACTATATAGGACATAAAATAAAGAACATATATGGTGATTACCTCATCAACGATATTTGGCTGGATTGACTGACTTCCTTCCTCTGCTTGGGGTTCATCTAGTGCTACTCCAAGAAAGCGCTGTGAAACTTGAGAGAACCAAGAAATATAATCTGACGTGCAATCAGATGGGTAGTCAGCAATAGACCCACGGTGCTCTTGATGCAATACGTGATCTAGCCAATTTCTCCACATATCCTCAATGTGAGTGTACTTTACCACGTAGCTATTGGCTGTTATACCCCGTGCTTCACGTAACGCTGAGAATGGTGGAGGCGGAACGTACTGTTTACGACCAAATTGGCTTAGTACACGCACCGGATGGTAAGGCTCAATCACGCTGAAAATCTTCAACGTACCCATAATGTAATTTCTCTGAACGGATATATTTCTCTATAATTCCGATATGGATCCCAATCTACTTGCATGTGTTCGTCGCAAAAGTTTCTTCGCTTCCTCCCATTGAATTAACTTAAATTACAATGAAAGTGAACAAGATATAAAAAGAACAAACGAGAGGATTTTATACTTCAATCTCTCTCTTTTACAATAGTTGTGGGATCTGTGGCGATGGGATCTGTCAAGCAGTTCCTTTGGACGATCGGTACGTTGAAATCTTCTCTTTTAAAGATATCGGCCGAATATAGACGATCTTCTCTGGCTTTGATTTGTTCAAGGCTCTCTCGCGTAACTCGAACTTCTCAAGAACTCTAGAAAGAAGATGGTGATTTTCTCTGATCTTCACGAACTCAAGGCTCTATGCTTAACTTGAATTCTCCAAGATTTCAGAAGATGATCAGCAAAAGCTTCAAGGCTCTCTCGCGTACTTGAATTGCCAAAGGATCGATAGGAGGCTTCCGATGCCAAAAAGAAGAAGCAGACCCAAAAAAAAAGGAGCCCCCTAGGGTTTCACCAAGAAGGTATTTATAGCCCCAGGTTAATGCAAGAGTTTCTATCTAAATAGAACTCGTCATTCATCAAGGATTCCAATCAAATATCTTAGTTTTGATGGAATTCTGATTAGACTTGATTCGGGTATTTGGATAAACCCAAAATCATAATCTCAATCAATTTGAGATTCTGGTTATCTGCTTACGCGGAGCTTTAATCGCATCAAAACGCGACGCTAAATAACCAAAACGCGGAGCTAACGCGGAGCTATTGATCATCTCCGCGTTTTACTCAAACGCGAGGCTAATACAAGCCAGACTGCGGAATCAACGCGGAGCTATTAAACATCTCCGCGTTTTATTCAAACGCAGGGTTAATATAACTAAACGCGGGGCTATTGAATTAGCTCCGCGTTCTGTTGTGGAAAATCCTTTTAACTTAGAAATTTTCACTGCCAACAGCATGTTCGTTGGATACAAAGAAGTGCATTAGTTACCAATATTTAACTTGCAAACTAAATAAGTATATAAAAAGGGAAAAATGTTACCTGATTGCCGTGAGTTTATCTAGACTTGACCGAATAGACTGCACATGTGATTGGGAGATGTTGTGATCTCGTCTGCTCAACCAGCGACAAGCAAGTGGTTCACCGTTGGTAAAAGATAGGTTCGAGACCGGCATAAAACTTGGAAAATGAGAGAAAATCCAAGCCTGTAGTAGTGTCAGATACCCGGCAATCTGAGCCACGTTAGCTCGGGAAGCAAGCCCAACCTGCCTATATAACCATGCAAGAGCACAAGCACCCCATGCGAACGTATGAATATCTTCGAGATCATGAAGCAATGGTAAGTAATCAATGGAAACTCTCGTACAGCTTTTGTCCGCAAAAAGCGTGCAACCAAGAAGATACAATAAATAAGCCCTTGCAGCACACCGAATCCTATGCTAGGTGTCAATATCCACAACCCCGCAAAAATTTTCTCTTAACCAATCCAGTCGAACCGATACACCGCCTTTCGTATTAAGCTCATTCCACGCTTCAGAATAACTGACGCCCAAGGAATGAGTAATTGTATCAGCAACTTCACGTGAAGCTGTTGATTCTTCTTGGCAGACGAATTTTCCAACCACAGGTAAGTCAAGCAAGCAGGAAATATCATCCAACGTGATCGTCATCTCACCAAATGGCATATGAAATGTGTTTGTTTCAGGATGCCATCTCTCGACAAATGCGCTAACCTCAACAGCGCTAATGTACTGGTAAGAGCATTTGACCAATGGATATAATGAAGACCCACGTACTAATTCCATGAATTGTGTGTTTGGCTCAGGTGTCAACAATGATCATGCACTTATTTTTCTCTAGTGACTAGTACATCGAAGTGGATCTCGTTCCTGTATATATACTATAGTCATAACATATGCACACACATAATAATTGGTTTATAGTTTTTAACGGGAAATAATTACCTCATCTTTTAAAACGAAGAAAGCAACGTGCGTCTTGAAACTCTTCAGTACTGATAAATCAACTGGACCTCGGTAATTTGACTCATGAAGATCATCTTGAGAGCCTACTGCATCAGTATTCCCTTCTTCTAGTCTTGCACTATCATATCTGATCAAATTAGGAGTTTTTATATTTAATTCAGTATCTACGGCCACTTCGATTTCTCTCTCTTGTATCGGGCATTGGATTTGTGGTCGTGATGCTGCTTTTTTCCTCCCTAACGAGGCAGTTGGTCGAACGTGAGAATATTCTGCTGGATCCATCAATGCAATACAAAGATATTTCATTCATAGATGTTTTTTATCAAAACAGTAAATTTTCTATGTGTAAGTAAATAGTAACAAAGTATAATTTGCTACAAATATCATATTTTCTCTATTTATTTTTTAGCTGCAAGATAGTGTAATATTAAAGTTTAAAGACACTGAAACCGTTTTTTGTTACTTAATCAACCATTAGGACAATACCATTAAACTTCTAAATTAACTAATAAATTTTAATATTAACGTCTATAATTAGAAAAATAACTAAATGTTCGCATATTTTACAACTACGATTACAATATTATATTTTCTTCATAATTATAATCTAAATATTAAAAATCAAAATTAACAAAAAAATGCTAGAACCAATTTTGTTAGCTCCTTCACTCTTCCTCCTCTCCATCCCAACAAAATCACAATGAAGAGTTATTTGATCCAAAAATAAAAAAATTAAAATTTTAAAATAAATATTGCTAAATTAGGAAAACTCACCTACTAATGGAGGGAAGTCGGCGGCGGCGGCAGGAGAACACCGGCAGCGGCGGCGGGAGAACAGAGACGGCGATGGCGGGGTCGACGGCGGTGGCGGAGGGTTCGGCGGCAACGGCGGAGGGTGTACGAATGGGAGAGAGAGAAGATTTGGAAGGAGAAAGAGATTGAGAAAATGATAGAGAGGATGAAGGGAAGTGGGGGGAGAAAAGGGAAGAGGAAGATTGGTTTTGGTTTAGGACATGTGGAGATGAAGTGAGGAGAGAAGAGGGAGATGAGGAAAATATACCTGAAGGGTATTTTCGAAATAAAATTATGCTCACTAAGAAATTCTCCCCTTTACTGAAATCAAACTGGGCTCACTAGGAAATCTGGGCTTACTAGGAAAAAAGTTGTGCCCCGTTAGAAGTTCCCCCAAAGGAACCTGGTGCTGGCTAAAGGGTTTTGTGCCCGAGTCCACATCAATCAATAGATAAGAGTCCACAGATAATGGGTATCAATTAAAGTTTAGGTAATAGAAGGGACCATGCTACTTCAAGTGTTTTCCTCATAATTTTCTAACTACTTCAATTAGACGGAGATGTCTACGCTGTAATCAGATTTATATATATATATATATATATATATATATATATATATATATATATATATATAATACTAAGAGGACTTTTGTAGTAAAAGAATAGTTTTTACTAGTTGGTGGAGAGGATATTCTTGATAGTTTTGCAACTTTTCTATTTAAATAGATTAAGGACAGTGAAGCTGTTTATATCAAAACTAAATACAGGGATGAGAAATGGACAAGTCTACAGTCCATTTTTTTTTTTTGAAAAAATATTGAATAGTGTGGATCAAGAATTCTCATAATTGTAAAGAAAAAAAAAAAATTACTTGGTTTTAAGATATTCTGTAATGACAGTTATATAGTTTTAAGGTATACAATTGTTTTTCTTATATGATCTTAAAGTAAAAGGCCCTAAACTGGTCCACTAGAGATAGTTATAATTTTATCTTTTTTTTGCTAACGATGAAGCTTGAGACAATAAAAACCCCCCAATACACAGTTCCACGATCATCAGCCTCAGCAAAGAGACAACTCCTGAGGAAAGTTTTCGAACAACACAAACTCGGCATCCGTATAATAATGCCCTCGATTAGCAGAAGGATCCGCACACGAGTTCTCCTGTCGTCGTCAACATCAAATGAGTGAGCAAGTCACGCATGCTAAAGACAGTTAGCAGTACGTAGGGATAGTAATGAACGTGTTTATGGACCAAAATTTGGCTCGTTCTATATAAAATTTTAAATTAAAAATTAAAAATTTATTTTTTTAATTCAAAATTTTATATAAAGAGGGTCAAAATTTAACCTGTAGACATTTCCATTACTATCTATAATTCTTTTCTTACATAACAATGTTTTTAAAAACTTTGACGAAATTCTCCTGAACTTGATCTACTTCTTAACATATTTGGTTGCAATAACTTAGTTAAATTATAAAAAAGTTTAAGAGTTTATGTTCATAATTTGCATTTTTGGGATAATAAGATGTTATATATACATCAAATTTCAAATGGTCCATGCTTAAACTTTATTACACTAATGGCATATTAAATGAAGTATCTTTATCAGACACAAATGTTAAAAAAAAACAAAAAATCATATTTCATATTTTATTGTAAAGACTGACTAACTACATTTGAATTTTCGAAAAATAGATTCTAGGCACGTTAGTAAACATGGTCCGAACTGGGTTGTTAGATATTTTTTTTAATATTTTTATTGGAACCCGAGATTGCCATCTCCAAGATCAATTTCTTTTAATTTTAAACCCACGGTTTCCATCACATGGTTCAATTATACACATTATTCTGCATATAACTTTTCATATGGAGCTTAGACTTTTGCTCTTAGAAAAAGAACTTCGGTATCTTCGAAATAAGTCCAAATTTAAATGAAATAAACATTAAATTATGAACATAAAATCTAAACAAGTAAGGATACTCTGCTACCAGCTCAAGCACAAATGTTCGCGCTGCAACCGACCAAAAACCAAATTCAACCCAAATTTTATAGATCCTTGCTAAGAAAAAACTCACAAAACTTTATCAAAGACCTTAACAGACAGTTCAACTATCAAAACTTGAGAAAGATCATATTACTATTTCTTACTTTTCTTACATATAGATTTCTGAGATTTTAAGTAGAGGAAAAGACAAGAAAATAACTCACAAGTGTAAAATATAAATATAATAGATTTTACAATACTCAGTCCAACCGATTCGAGTTGATGTTATTGTTTAAAAATGTCCAAAAATTATTTATGTCAATACACACCACTAATTGTATGACAAGATTTTACGCAGCAAAATAAACTCCTCAGGTTATATCCAAAGGTTGAAGAAATTCTACTCAATTTTGAAAAAGGGCAGTCTTTTCTGCCATGAGGCCTTGAGTTTGAACCTGTAACAAGATGAGATGCGTCCCATGGGAGACTCTTCAAAAAAAAGCACCTTCACAAGTGAACTTCAAAGTGGTCTTACGCACTACAATCACCATCATGACTAGCACTTTCTGTATTGGCAGAGATCGTCAATAGTTGTATCAGCTCCAGCCGATATTCGAGTCCTCTGAGATAATGACCGAGTAGCATGCACCTGAAGGCCAAATCAGTAACACGGATCAGGTGCTGATCGTGTGATTTTGTGGATCAGGTGCTGATCGTGTGATTTTGTTTCTAAGGAAAGCTTGTATGTAACTGTTTAAGATTTTGGACAGTTCGGTTACTTGTTAAAAAGGAGAGGAGTGCGTCCAACCGAAACAAAGGTAGTGAAAAAAAATGATGACATTTTGTTAAACATCTCTCCAGAGTCACTAAAACTTTTCCCAACTGAAGTTAGCATTAAAAAAAAAAAGGAGAATAATTGAACTTTATCCCTTTAATTTCCCTTTCCTCAGATATATTACAATCTTTCCTCCCATTTTTTTTTTTTTCCTTTTTAGGGTGAGCCTCTACATGCAACAATGAATATTGAACATCACACTTCAAATCAAGAATTATAAAGAGGCAGAATAAGACATACCAGAATAGAAGTCGGGCTAAATAATCTCGTGATAGGGAAATCATAGGCTGGAATTGAAGAGAAGTATTCTCGACAAGTTCTGCACAGTCATCCTTTCCCACATTTAAGGTTCCACCCGAGGCATTCTCAGATAGTGGTGAAGCTTTGGAATGCAAGCTGGGAGAAAGAGTTGCAAGGAGACCATGTACAACAGATTCAATGGCTTCTTGCACGCCAGGACACGTTGGCTCTGAAAGCTCAGCAACCTACAGATTAATAAAGTTCGTGAAACATATTATTGAGCAAAGAATCACTACCTATCAAGTTCATCATGATCTCTTTATGCAAGAATGAGATATACCATGAAGGTTCTAGCAATGAAGATGATAGTTTTGTAACATCAGCAGTTTTGGTGTGCTCAATTACTATTTTCGTATTTACCTCAAATATTGATGTAAAACAACCAAAATGCTACCATACTAAAGCAGCAAAAAAATACTTGAAGTTAGGACTCAATTTGTATCCGTGCAAACATTTGTATCTTATAGTGTTGCAAAACATTGGGAGAATGTATTCTCACTATTTGGAATATTTAGCAAATAAATATTTGCTAATTTCTCTAATATTGGCACATTGAAAAAACAGTTAAGAAAGCAAGTTTCTCAAATATTTGAAACTATATCACAAAAATTCGATTGCTGTATCCAATATGGCTGTGCTTATACTAGTTTGACAAACAAGAAGCCTTACAATAAGACCGTGCATCTTATAGTACTGGCCTAACAGCTGTCTAAATTCCCGCAAGCCTAAAAGAAAGGAATAGCGTAACAACAAAGAGAAGGAAACCTTTCTTGCAAAGGCACAAATATTGAGGCTTGGTTACATGAATAATTTTTATTCAAACAAAAATGAACCTTTATTGCAAAGGGCACAATCTTATTGCCTTCTATCAAAATCATAGGGGTTCCAAGGTCATCATCTAATTACCTATTTACATGTATGCACTCCATAAAATGCACCGTTCCTGCCTTGATGCTGTAGGAGGAATATTCATTCTAAAATTCCCACTTCCATATCACTAGTGAGCTCTTTGGATGTGTGCTAAAATTTAGCTCGTCAATGAAGGAGATAGTTTGACAGAGAGAGATGAAGGTCACCTGTAATTAGGTGTGGCTACCGGGCCGGCGGCCCGCCGAGCCCAGCACGAGAGCATGGCCGGGATGTGCCCGAGCCATGCCCTAAGAGCCGTTGCATGTTAAATGGGGGGTTTCTGCAACTTTTTTTTGGCAGAAACCCTCCTCTCTCCCTATATATACCTCCCCCTCTCATTCAGTTTCATTTATTCTCACAAACAACTCTCATTTCTCTAGCTCTCTACAAAAATTTCTTCCACAACAACAATCAAAGTCTACCACTCTCTCAAGGCTTAAGTACTCCTCATCTTCAAGCTCAAGCTCTCCATTCTCCAAGCATCCTCAAGCTCTCCAAGTTAGAAGAAGCAAGCTCAAGCTCCCTCCCTCATCATCTTCGATCGAAGAAGCAAGTATAGTAAAAACAAGCTCCTTCCCTCCTCAATTTGCATCTCATCTCAACTCGCAAGCTCTCTACTCGGCTCGTGGCATTGAGATACACGGTTATTTTTTTTGCATTTATTTTATTTGGTTTTTTTGAGATTTTTAATAACAGATCCCTACTCCGGCACTTTTTCTTCTCAAGCCGCTGGCAAATTTTCTTCTTTTTTAATTTCGGATGAATACCGTATTTTGTATCAACCACTTGCCGATACACCACAAGTTCCATTTTCATTGTCACAACACAAGTATATAACGCATCACAATCACATGATAATATAGCTTCATCTACTGTTCTTAATGAACCCACTACACTAAAGAGTCGTTTTGCAATTATTTGATGCCTAGCAAATGGACTTCAAAATACACTATTTCTTTTTGTATAAATATTTGAGGTAGTATAGATCTATATAACTGGTATGGATTGTTCAATTTCGTTCATGTTTGCCAGGTGTAACTAATATAAGTATGCCCTAGGAGACCAGAAAAACAAAGAGGAAATATGCTCATCCACACTTCACTTTTTACACATTATTACACACTCAACAAACTTGAAACTTGGCAGGGATAAAAAGAAAGGAAAGACTTTGACAGCAGACTAGCTGATGCAGAACAACTTGACAAAAGATATACTAAGAAGAGAAAAGACAAACCTTCTCAGGCTGTAATGATCTTAAGTAGCCCAGTAAGTCATTCTTTTCTTCTCCAACAAATTGTTGCATTTGTAGGGCAGAATTTTTTCTTCTTAGATCATCTAAATCCTGAGAATTTAAGCAAAAAAAAAAAAAAAAAAAATTAGTTAGTGTGGGATATACATGAACAATTTTCAGAACCACATATAATAATTTTGACAGAAATATTATTAGAGCATATACCGAGAAATAACATTTTTTCACATGATTAACACAAACAATATAAGAATGTGCTAACAAGCATCATAGTACAGACTGCCTTAAATCAGCCTAAAATAAAGGTCATTGAAGTCATCAAAGAAAGAGGAAAAAACAGAGCAGATAGGAATAAAGAGAAATGTTATAGGCATTTTGTGCTTGGAGTTGAATAGGGAGATATAATTTAAACAGACTCATCAAATAGTCATCTAGGCAGACAGTTCTAAAATAAGTATATTTTGTTTTAAATTTTAAAAAAATATTAAGTTCTTTAAAATAATAGCAGATATGATTTAATACACACATAAGAATAGGTATGGCACAGGCATTACAACTGCTCAAGCATCAAGTAAATGCAAAAGAACTGATAAACTTATATGTTACAGTCCAAAATGGCAGTTACAAATGGAAAAGAGCTAATTTGTTGCTGGCACCATAAGGGCTTTCAGGGCTCATAAATATCCATCCACACCAACAATTTGATAGAGCATAATTAGATCCTTGACCTAATCTCGAAGAAAAAAGCCCGTCCAATTTACAAACTTATATCAGCAAAGTCAACCAATTATGAATTAAAAATTTACATTGAAAATGGATAAGATTAACGTCATTAAATTGGAATGGTAGATATATCTAGATGGCCAAAACAATATGGAGTTAATAGAATCGAAACACATATTTTGAAAGATTAACAGCAGGATGTGAACACAATGATCATGTGCATGTGATTTGACACAACAAACATCAGTTCTAATAGCTTTTATTCGAAAATATGACCCTACGTCCCACACACGCATACAAAGACCTACTGTGGAAATGAAGAGACTGTACTAGCCAGTTCTAATTTCCACCACTCTATCACATTGGCCTTTCAAAAATTTTGTTAAGGCACTGCAACAAGCCAACTTTTTGTTACAAACATACCTTTTGTGCAGAAGAAAGACGAGATTTCAGGAAAAATATATATTTTTGAGCTTCAGGAGTTATTTCCCCAAGATTTTCAATACCAATTTCTTCAAAGATTGATTCCTCATCAATGTTCCCAGCATTAAGTAACAACCCATCTCTTTTACAAACCTCAAACACTGATGGAGTTCTATCAACAGTTATCTCATGACTAGCTGTTTCAACCGCATCCAATTTTTGCCTTACAATATGATCTTCACAAACATCAAGATTCCTCTCAAGACTTAGTCTATATTCAGCATTCCGCAAAGTATACCTGAAACCCACATAGATAACCAAAAATATTAAATTATGAACAGAAAGAATCTTAAAAATAATTATAATCAGATTTAAACAGAATAAATTTGTGAAACTTTAAATCATAAATATCAAATTCCAACAAAATTGAAACCTTAACTTCTTTGCTCCATATTGAGTACCGCTTCTTCCAAGTGATCAATCAATGTTCCGTTTTGGCCCAAGTACATAATGATAACATATCCAAATATATGCTACTAAATAGTCATGATCTTAAATATTACTATTTGCTAAAGGAAATGGAATTGTACACACGAAAATCAATAAAAAAGAGTTCATTTAGTAGTTTTTATCACCCGTCTTGAGCACATCTATGATCATAAGTTCAACATGTATAATAACTGATAAGTCATCGAAAAGCTTCTTAAACTTTGCTTAATGAGTGTCATTCATAGCCTAACAGGAGCACTCTTGTTCTTCAAATCTACAATCAAAGCAATGCAATTTGCTTGGTAGTTAGACCTTTAGGATTTGATCCACAGATTAAAAGAATCTGAGACTAATAAGGCCCAAGACATACAACATCAAGCAGCCTACTTTCATTGTCATTATTGGGATATGAAGCTTTTACAATTTCCCTTCAAGACCTGACTTTTACATTCATCAACTCTTTATACACCATATAAAAAATATTTGGTCCGAAATGGGAAACATCCAAGTTCTAGACTAGAAAACGTTGAATGTTCCATCGCCTCTTTAGGCATGACACCACTTAATTACTTAAATTAGTGGTATCTTGTTTTGAAAACGTTGATATATGGATTGGTTTTTAATGATCTAGTTTTCAGGGACATTGCAGCTACAATTATGTAAACTCAGACACAGTTCATGGCACAAACATTCTACGTTCGACCCAAAAAAGCTATACTTCAAACAAAATATAGATGTGAACCAATTGACGCCACACCCGACCTTGAAAAGAACAATCATCCCCTCTTCAAAATGTAAATGAGAAAAAGTCTGAATCATGATCATAGGGATTCGATTCCTCGATGGAATTTCAAGAACAATATGGTGTTTTCTTCAAACAATAAAAAAGGGACAAAAAGGAGGAAAAGAAAACACCCTTCCATAAAAATGGAGAGAAAAAGAAGAGCGACTCCATCTCTAAATTCAAGTTTATCCAGTCAGATCCAACTAGATCCACTTTCGGTCCAGTAAACCTAACCCCCACCTTTCTACCACATTATGATTACAAATAGAAGAAAGAGATAATTATCCCTCTACAATATCAACTCCAGATTGAAGGCTATTTGACCGCCATCTCCATAACATTTCATCCTAAACCTGAATTTTATTTCTAACAGCAAAGATTTTTGTCATCTGTTGTTTTCCATTAAAATATTGTTGCAAAATATTTTTTAAAAAAAATTCTAGTACATAAGGCTTGTGCCAGCTGTTGTATATGACTCCTTTTTCAATATTTTATTCTAGTATAGCATTGTGCAATCTTTCTTTTTTGTTCGTAATATTTAAGTTTTTTGTCAGTGATCAAGAACTGGTGTTACACAAATTTTTATTTTAATATATATTACCTCATATTCTATTTTAATATTTTAGTTTTCAACATAGAAGATTTGCTCACGTAATCTTCTGTGTTGGCAAGGTTCTTTCAAAAAATTTTGTTTCTAGCATAGGCAATTTGTGTCATCTTCATTTTTCTTTATAATATAGAATGTTTATGAGATTTGTTTAAGACTGGGAATTGCGCCCTTTATTTACATTTTACTGAATGTCCTAACTTGTACATGTCTTTTCATTACTGCAGTGACAAAGGCCCCAACAAGATCATTATTTGAATAAATTCCATATTTCCATATAGATCACCAAAAAGTAATAGCATTAATTTAAATGAAAAGGAGAGATCATGCATCAAGATGCAAAGGAAATACTAGCACATTCTAGTCTTGAAAATAGATGCTTCTTGTTCTAGCCAACAAACTTGTTGATTGTCTAAATGAAGGATGGTTATAGTAGTAAGCTATTGTCTCTGTGTGTGACAGAAAGAGGGAGGCAGCTCTAGCAGCAAATTTGTATTTAAGGCTTGACAACTAAAGTTCACATCGCATAACATTGCTTAATTCTAGAACAGAAACACGAGTGATCCTGTTGGCCTAGAAAAGAATCACTTAGTAAGCAAAATCCAAGAAAAATTTAATAATTTATCAAGGATGCGATGAACTGGAATTGTTACTATGGATGTGATCAAGGATGGCAATGAAATTTTTTTTTAAAAACTCACTCAACTTTATTTCATGTTCATTATTCTCTTTCCAAATGGAAATAGTACTATTTAGATTCTTAAGTTCTGTGCTGAGGATTTGAATATTTCATCTTTACGTTATAAAGTTAAAGTGGTGTATGGTCATTTCATGGATAATTTGTCAAATCAAGGTTGTGGAAAAGCGGAAAATAGAGCAAAGTAGTAAGGTACCGATTACATTTTCAGATTTAAGTGGGGATAAAGCAGCAAAAAAGGCCAAGTTATTTTTTTTATTTATTTCTTAAATTAGGTACGAAAAATAGAGGAAGAAATCTATAATTAGGGAAAAATTAAAAAAAAAACTCATAAAACAACTACTGCAAAGAAATATTCCAGCAAAGTAGTAGGCACTGGTTACGTTTTCAGGCTCAATTGAGGATGTTCGTTGTCGATCTTTAGGATTTGAAAATGTGAAAGTCTAAACATCACTACAAGTGGAAATAGACTTACTAATAATAGCTTGGCTTAAGTCCTAAGCAAGGATGTGATTTCATAAAGGGTTAAAACAGAATGAATCCGATTGACTATCGACTATGTTATGAGTTTGGGTTGAAATCCGGTGAAAAGAGAGTTTAGGCACTTTTGGAACGCTTTTGCCTCTCTTGACCTGTTTTTGCCATTTCTAGCCCGCTTAATATAGCCAAAACGGCTATCTGCTTTGGTGTGCTTTTGTATACCCAAAATTGCCTACCTCTTAATATAGCCACAAGGGCTTCAGGACAATAAACTTGGGTTGAATATGCTTTTGGGCCACTTTTGTAGTGTTTTAGCCACTTTTACAACAATGTAACAAATGCATCAAATCTGGGTATAGATATGAGAACCTTTGTACAGCTGTTAATCTATGTTACAATATAAACTTTGTGCTTTATAATTTAAGTTGGACGAATCTAAGTTCTTTAGATAGTAAACTATATGTTTCACAATTTTAGATCATATCAGACTCAAGTAGAATTGCAATGCCAAGTTCTGTCTAAGAAGGAAATGAGCAATGTTCTCATGCATATCTTCAACAACAATTTAGGTGGTAGCAGAAGTAGCTAAATCCTTTCCTTCATACATACAGGTTAAACTGTAAATGACCAAGGAACAAAAAAGTTTTCTGTATCTAAGTACTATTAAATATACTTAAATTCTATATTATGGGAATCAAGGAGCCACTTGCAGCTTTAGAGTTTACTTAATCTTTAAATACTTAATTATTTTTTTGGAATTATTTATTTAGTCAAGGATTTTAAGTATGCTTAACATTATTCTTAGGAATCTTCTGTGTGATTTTTCTTTGGACTGTTTAGAACCTATCTTATTCGAAGGTTATTTAATAATTTTGTAATTTCAGACCTGTATATATTCATATTATGATTTCTGGCTGAATTGATTGATGGTTATTGACTTGAATGATTTATATACTCAATGAAAGCTTTGATGGTTATTAACCTGAATGATTTATATACTCAGCGAAAGCTTTTATCTGTTCCAGGAAGTTGACACTACTTATGAGAGGATTCTCTGTTCCTTGGTTGTAAAACTTAGTCAGTCGGCCGTGGATCCATGCTCTATTAACTTCATATACCCACTGTTTTAAATATCGGCCGGTATACTGGTATACCGGCCGATATACCGGATTTTCCCCACAAACGAGACAATATGGCCAATTTTATATCGCGTATCGTTTTCGACCTGTATAGGCCAATATATCGGCCATGTGGCGATATATTGGCCAGTATCCGATATGATAAATACCGACCGGTATGAGCCAATATCGGTTTTTTTGTTAACGAGTTTGAGTTGCAGTTGAAACCCGTTTATCCTTTTGACCCGACCCGATAGGAAAAAAATAAAATCTGCTTCTCTCGCGTTCTCCCCCAAATCCATCACTCGCGAACCCTAATCTCTCGTTCTTCCCCGACTTCCCACTCCTTCTCGACCGATCGAACGGTCGCAACTCAAAATCCACCCAAAAAAGATATAAAAAACTGCTCAGCGAGACTTTGAGAGTTCTCTCCTTCGATTGATTTTCGCTAAAAAAAGTTCGGCAGCCCGATTTGCCCTAAAACAACTTCGCCGGCCTCCCGACTTCCCTCTACTCCTATTGCTTAGATTCCAGCGGCGCCGACGAGGAGCTTGGTAGTCGTGCCTCACTGGTAAAATGGTAAGTCCAGCTTGCCCCAAATTTCTTTTCTTTATAAATATTTTGTTTTGATTGTCATATGTGTTTGAGGATTTGGTGCTTAAAATTTAAGATAATTTAGTTGTTTGCACACATTGATTGGGTGGAGTTTCACTGTTTCAGTTAGTGAATCAAATTCACTGATTCACTCTGAATCAGTGAATCGATTCACTAATTCACTGATTCGGAGTGAATTAGTGAACCGAATCACTAATTCATGTGGATCAGGGATTCGGTTCACTGATTCACATCGAATCAGTGAATCGATTCACTGATGTGAATCAGTGAATCGATTCACTGATTCACCGAATCAGTGAATTTGATTCACTGACTGAAAGGGGAGTGGCCGAAACAGTAAAATTAGAATTTAGAAGTTAATTTGCTTGAACAGTGGTAGTCTAATTAGAATTTAGAAGTTAATTTGTTTGATAATTTATTGAGTGATGAGTAATTACTAATTAGAAGTGAATTTGAATGAGAATTTTCATACTGAAAATATGTAGCAATATAGTAGATTTTAATTAGGATATTTTAATTGTGTGCATATAGAAAACTTATTTTTATCTTGAAAACTTATTTTTCTTAATTTTATGATTATATGTTGCTTTATGCATATGCGAACGTTCTAAACGGTATCTGCAAATTCATAAGTTGAATGCAAATAAGCCAATATAAGTACTATAAACTTATTTTATGTGTTTTATTATGTTCTATATAGCCTATGATTATTCTTTAACTGGTATGACATCGATATGACACTCCGGTATTTAGAGTCAT
Source organism: Dracaena cambodiana (assembly GCA_036321105.1). Lineage (NCBI taxonomy): Eukaryota > Viridiplantae > Streptophyta > Magnoliopsida > Asparagales > Asparagaceae > Dracaena > Dracaena cambodiana. The sequence goes on from JAYEPQ010000012.1 coordinate 41,592,196, forward strand.
ATCGCGATATCCCACTCGGCATCCGGTAACCGGTATGTAATTTGGCTGACGGTATGGGACCGGTATCCGATATTTAGAACACTGCATATACCCTGCTCCATTAATCACATCATAATGGGAAAAGGCTTAGATAATGAAGATTATGCTGTAAAATCAACTCCGATCTGGTGTCAGATCTGATTCAAACCGTAACTCTATTCTTCTTTCAACCTAAATTTTTGCTCTTTCCTGAAATTTGCAACAGTATAATAAACCCTAATATTCAAGCTCAATATCCGCTATAAAACCCCTAAATTGTAAACCAAAAGATCTGAAAAAATTTGGAAATTTCCATTCTGAAATGGTGTTGTCATTATCTTATTGTTAGATGACGTGTCCAACAATGAGTAACAGCTACATGCCTAAGATAATGATATCAACATTCAACTTGATCTTCTTAAAATATGATTAAATATAAAAAACATTGATCTATTTTACATAAATTCGTATAATCTTGCCTTTGTCTGCATGTTTGTGTATGAGCTGCATTTGTATTTTTGGACTCTTAAAACATACTCAAGATTACTTGCTATGGTTTCACCTCAAATTCTAACACAATTCCATTTAACAATCTGAATTACCTGTAAAATAATATATGTGGAAAGAAACAAGATTTTATCCCTCTAAATCACAACAAAATCTCAGCCAAATTTCTCAATAATGATAATGAGAAGGGAAATAAAATAAAAATAAAAATAAAAACAAGTTACTTATATTTAACATGCGTACCCAGTCATCATTGAGTTAACCAGTAACTTAAAAACAGGATCCCAAAGAGCTTCTACCGAGACATGGAACTGCTCAGAGGGGAGAAGACCCAGCATGCCTGAGATTGTCCTCTTCATAGCATCTATCGTATCAACTGGCACATCTTTTTGGATAAGACTCAAATCCAATGGCTCTATCTCTTGTATCAAATTTGAGAGAACAGCTTTCTGGGGAAAAGAGTTACAAAAAAAAAAAAAAAAAAAAAACTTATTTAAAATGCAGTCAAGAATTTATCTTCTCTAAAGACAACTAGCATGGATGCTATCAGGACTAAAATGCAAACTATAGGTTTAATTGTAAAATTAATCCATGAAAAGCATTTACTCACAAATGCAAATAAATTACTAAAGAAAATGAATAAAGCTATTCAGTACACTGTTAATTATCTTCACACAAATACACTGATTCTATGATCTCTTCATAAAATCCTAAAATCCTACTGATTAATGAACTATATCTGCAATTACTTGGCATATACTAATATTATCTCTTTCTTTTTCTTTTAAGTCAATCAATCTGCTGCACATGCATATTTCAGCCTATCACTTAAACAACATCCAGTGGAGGACCAGGCTTTACAGGGAAATATCTATTACACTGCATCATAACTTGGTTGATAAGCATCACCAGTTGGAAGAGAGGGAAAAAGATGAAGATGAAAAGAAAAAAGAAGGGTCCATAAACAGTAGTACACTAGTGACCAACAAAAACTCTTGGTACACCATCTTTTACTATGGAACTAGGTTAGTTACAATCGATTGTTTAAAAATACATATTCAACTCCAAGCAAATCAAACTATTCTGAATGTTCTTACCTACTACTCAGAGGAACAAAAACACGAGACTAGGTACTTAAAGAAAAACTAAACTTCATGAGTAGAGGGATTCAATAGTTCGATTTCCTGTAACCAATACCACCTTCCCCCTTGATTTGTCGGACTTGGATCTTGTAACCATACATGCCTACTTAGCAAGATGCATAAACATAAAGATTTTTTTCCTTAGTTTGTTGACTTGTTAGTTTTTCTCTCTCTTCCACATGCAGATGCCTGTAAGGATCTGCTTATGATTTTCAGATAAGAATATGGATACATGCTATTTAATATTAAGTAAAACATACATTAAACATAATATATACGTAAAGGTCGAGGCAGACATAGATACATATTCAGATGTTTTTTATTATAATTTTCTAATGTTGATATGGATAAGGAATATATATAAATTTATTGTTTACATGCATATTCTAGATATCTTTTAGCTTAAGAGTTAAGAGAAAGAACAATATGAATTTCTATAAGCAAGTAACATATAGTAAAAATTATTATTTTAAATAAATATATGTATCATACCTGCTTCATTACTATATTGAATTTAGAATTTTACAGCAATTCAAAAATATTTTAATAATAAAAATATGTATCATACCTGCTTCAATATTTCTTAATTTAGAATCTTATTGAAATTCAAAAAAATGTACTTACCTTTATTACTATTTGAAGTGTTTAATCTAATAAGCAGCACTAGAGCAACATTAATTGCATACTCTCCAATTGTAGTGATCCTTCATTATTACTTTTACTGGATTCATATTAGATACAGTGAACGGTTATGGTAGAATTTAAGTAATAATTGTAATCATTAACATAGGATCACAAGTTCACAATCATAATCATAGTGGTTAGGAACCATTATAACCAAAACCTTAAGTTGTTAGGTTGTGGACTATCAATCTGTATCATGCCAATTTAACATTTAACACTCCCTTTCACACAAGACTCTGGGCCAGTAGGCCCGAATTTTGAACTTTCTTCGAAATGTAGAATAAATGAGGGAAACATGTTTGATGGCGTTTGAACCCACAAATTAATGGAACCTAGTGCTTGGATACCATGTTAGGAAATCGCTTTATGCAAAAGCTCAAGTCGTTGGTTGTGAGGTAACAATGTATGTTAAGCTAATCTAACACTTAACAATGATTTTTAAATTATTATCAGTATTCCGTATTACACTATTTATATAATTTTATATTATATTTGGTTTCCATTAATATTTGCTTAGATCAAAAACACAAAATTCTTATATCATATAGTTTTCAATTGTATAAGTTATGTGACAATGCATGGCATGGCTTTATCAACTTTTAGTCATATCATACTCATCCAATCGATATCCACATCGTTCCTCCATATTCGTTTCTAACTAAAGAACATTTGTTTTCTTAAAATTTAAAATATCGAAATCGATATGGTATTGAACCGATCATTAGTGGAACCAAAATTGGTAATATCAGCTGTACCGTATCGGTAATATCAGAAAGATGGGCACCAATATTATGTAGTATATCGTATATCGGGTATATATGTGATACACATCGTTATCAGCCAATATTTAAACCCATGGTTTTCATTTTTAATCTATGTTTTCATACATGTAATTGGGAAGCAGATATGGGCATTACCATGGTCATATCTGAAACCCTATCCCATCCAAATATAGGCATAGTATCTAGGGTATGTGTCTGTACAAAGATCTAGATATTTGTAAGAGAATGCAATTTTAATAAATCAAAGCTTTCAATAAAACCAAGGTTCTCTAAGTAAGATAACTAGTGAATGGCAATTACTCATGCATACAAGATTACCTAGGAAAAGAATTGTGAGTGGAGTATTTGAGGGGTTCTTATTTCACGAGTATGGAAATTTGCTTTCAGCTGCTAATAAAACAGAGACAGGCATTGGGCAAAAAGACCAAGCATTGCTACTTCTATATCAACCAGTGATGATTGTTTTCCAAAATGAACTTGTGACAAGCATGGGTCATTGGTAGAGTTTGAGAATAAGCACATCCAAAATCCATTTCATGTTCCAATATGGTGTTAATTAAAGGGAGACAGCAATATTCATATAGATGAATCTCGAGTATAAGATATGCTTCAGTATTCACTACATCTTATACTATCAATTTCCCACAAGTGCCAAAACACTAAAAATCGATATGAATACATTATATTGTGCTGCATAGTCATTTTTATATTATTCATGCTAAGAGTTGAAACATGAATACACTACTAATTAGAGGACATCAAAGAGAACAGAGTCAGTTGATGCATATATGTGGCCTATAAAAGATAACTAGCAAGTCATCTATATGAACATCATTCATCTTCTTTTATTAATACCATTGTCATTCTTCTTTAATTAACACTATGTAGAAACATGAAATTGCAATTATGGATGTGTTTATTCCCAAATTCTACCATTACTGCATTTAATGCCCCCTAACAAAGAACTACCAAATCCTTTGATTACTCAATCCAATACAACGGAATTTTAGAAAATTAATATTAGATAAAAAAAAAAAAATGGATCAGTTTATTTTACAAATATAGTGAAAAAGAGGGTGATGACAATTATGTCCCTCTGTCCAATGAAAAGTTAAATGTATCTAAGAGCCTTACTCCTCATTTCACATATCATAAATCACTCCCATATCAAATTAGTGTCATTAGGAGTAGAAGTTCTCTATCCAAAAAGAAAAAATATTGGAATAACAATAAGAATTGTAAATTGATGGCACAGGTTAATTAACATAGACAGAGAGAGAGGGATTCAGAGCTTTGATAAACAAAAAGACTAAGCCATTGTTTGTTATACGTAGCACTGACTAAAGTTTGAATCAAGTTCATTTTCCAATACTATCCTAATGAGCAATTTTCAAAACTCGGGAACACAAGCCCAACAATCCCAAATTTTAGCATGCTGCACTAGGCTGTATAATTCTAAGTCGGCAGTAGCTCGTCAGTTCTACAATTAGAAAATATGGAGGGATCAATCTGAACCCTAAGCTCCTCTCCACTAAATTACTCCAAAAATTCTGAGAACAACGCAATTCTATCATCTACACCTAAATTCACCAAATTAAGAACAGTAAAACCCTAGAAAAGTGGGCAATCATCGGACCTTGGAAGACCTAGGATTCGATTTCCCAGTGGCGTCGACCTCGTCGAAGGGCGCGGCCGAGGAGGCGGCGAGAACCTCCAGTCGAGGCTTCGAGAGGCCGAATCCGAGAGACAAAGAAGGGGGCTTGGGGCGAGGGAGGAGCCAGGGGGGCGACGCTAAATTAGGGCGGGGGCGAGAGAAGAAGAGAAACGAGCGCGGGAGAAAAGAGGCGACGGTCGGCATGCCACCAACTGCCTCTCTTTCTCTCTCAGCAACTATATTCTCTCTCTAGTAGTCTCGAAAAGGATGATGCTAACTGGCGTTTCGGGCTATCTGTCTGATGTGGGCGAGGAAGAGGTCCACATTGGAGCTTCGTCCGCCTCAGCATCGGAATCTTTGGGTTCGCTGGGGCCCACCAAGGAGTATGGGCCACCGGCCTGGCGATAGGACGTGGCAACTGGCAATGCGGTAGATGATGCAAACTCAACCTGAGATTCACTCCGATTGGGAATTCAAATCTTCCTTATCTATGTTAATATATTACTGACCAAAAGGGTGAGGAAAAATCTCCAATTTAGAAAATAAAAAATCAGAAAAAAAAAAAAAAAAAAAGGAGAAATTCAGGTTGGAGTTTCCCTGGTTTTAAATTTTTTTCAAATTTATGCAAAATATAAATTTAAAAATATGCATTTCTAATATTCTTTGTTACTAGTCAAAAGGTAAGAGAAAGTCTCCAATTTAATATATATATATATATATATATATATATATATATATATATATATATATGAGAAAAATGGAAATAGACTGATAGTTCACGCAAGTTACCTGAACTGCAGTTCACTTCTACTATCTCCAATAATCTTTTTTAAAAAAATTCTTTTGGATTATGATCTCGACCCTTTAGGGTTCACTCATACTCAATTTCTTGGGTTTTAGTTTTGATTTGGTCCTTGATCAAGTTAACACAAAGTTAACGGTTTTCAATGAATAAAACATTTTGTATGCACTTGATGAAAGTGTAAATAAACTCCAAAATTTATGAAATTTAATCCGAAAGAAATTAAAGGATGTAGAGATAGTAATTGTAAAAAAGAAAATTGAAGAAAAATAATTGGATCATTATAGTTTTGCCGCTAACTCACATAACTTTTCCTGAGCTGGCGGCTCAGCTACAGTAATCCATATATATGTGTGTGTAAAGGAGAGATTCAAAATGGGGCTTTCCAAATTCCAGATATTTTTCAAATTTACACAAAATATAAATTCCAAAATATACAAAGTGTCTAATAACCAATGGCCTTAAGAAAAGAAAAAAAAATAAAAATAAAAAATAAATAACTAACTACCATCTAAAAAATAGGAAACTACCATTATGATAGGATATGCATGCAGAGAATTATTCTTTAAAAAATTATTTATATTAAAATTCCTTGAATAGATCATTTATTTTAGTAGTTTTGTATACGATATAAATGAAAAATATATTTAAATAATAATTAAGACATATAGACATGACAGAAGGAGTTCTATTTTCAAACTAAAAAGGGTGATACTTTTTCTAAATTAGATGTGAAAATTAGGTTAAGAAAATGAAGTTAATGCAAATCATAGATTAAAAAAAAGTAAATACATGCTTCAGAAAGTATGAAACAAATATATTTTTTTTAAAATTAATTTTCTCTGCTCTAACTCTTTTCTTGTCTTTTTTTTGTTGCAGATATTTAGATTACATGCATGCAAAACTTTGATAAATATCAATATCAGTTATTGTAATTTTTTGAAAAGAAACAGGCATTTGTTTTTTCATAATTTATTTATTGCCTCCTCTACATGCTTAAATTTCTTCCTATTGATGCTATTTATTTTGTAAATCAATATTTGCTTAATTAGTTTCATGTGGAGGTATCTGTTAGATCATTTGGATACTGATTTATATAGTTAATAATTAGTTAGTATCATATTGTTTGTGGATTATATGATGAGATGCTATGGGGCTCTATTTGTTTGCTCTCTTATATTTAACATCACTTCATATGTTATGGCTAGTGTACCAAACAGCTGTAATTGTTCCTATTGTTCCTTGGATTTGGTTGGGCTTATGTTATAATATATTGTGTTTTTGATATGAACAGTATTTAGGCTTGAATTTATTATATATGAAGAATATTTGGGCTTACTTTTATTAGCTCTTTTGTATTGGTTGATACTTAAATTATTGGTGAAATATAGAATGGTGGTAGTGGATGCTAACCCGTTTAGAAATTGATGCTTTCTTTCATTTTGCTATCCTTTCTTGGTATTGTAGCTCCTTGTCATAAAGTTTTGATTTCTTTTATATAATAAAATCTAAACTTAAAGGACTGTTTTAAGATGCTATACTTCAATGTTTGATCTTCGGGTGTCTGCTAAAGAATCACTGTTATCATACCATAATTTTGATTGAATTTAGTCAGAAGAGTATGAACAACAAAATATTAAGGACTAGATCTTCATCTGTCACTATCTTTCGGCCTGATCGATGAAGTATAGATTACTGATCAGGACAGGTTCTCCTTTCTCATCTTAGTAATGTAGCTTAGAAACGTAGGGAACTAAACCAACAAGTATACATAATTGGTAAAAACATAATGGGTAAAAACATACAGATAAAGTATTTAGATAAATAAAACATGTGAGCATGCAATATATAGTGATGGTCGAGTTAACATAAATCATGTATAAAAATAAGCTATATAAAACAAAATCATGTGTGATCTTGAGTAATATATTAATGACAAGGACATCCAGGTGTTACTCATGTTACGTGTTGGTTATTGAAAACTACGAGTTGGACAAGTTGTACGTTGGATCCAATCTAATACAAATGTCCATGCACATGTGGAAACCAGCCATAATTCAAGGTTGAACTGTCTTGAACTCATCTTGATCCAATCCTTCTCTTACTTGATCTTAATCTTATCTATATGAGTTAGAGAAGTTGTTAAAGTCCAAATAGTCAAATCCAAAACCAACCCAAAATCAAATCACCATTCTTATATCACAAATTGCTAATCTTAATTAGAATTTAATTCACATCTAAATTTCTAATATCAAGTTCTCAATGAGTGATGATTCAAGTACTATTCATGACTTCTCTTGAACTGAGCACGTAAAGAATCTGGATTTCAGAACACTGACCAAAATGCTAATCAGATGATATTGTTTTTCTGAATCTGCATTCAATATGTTTACTGATTGGCATTTACTTGATCTTGTACCACCTTGGAGCTTATGGAGGCTATGAAGCAGTTGAAGAAACAAGAAACGAGAGAGAAATTATACCCATAGAGCCGAAAAAGGAAATGCAATGCACGCATAATGAATATACTATCAACTGTTTCTTTACTCCTTGTGGGCGTGGTACATTAACAGCTCAAGGTTGTGAGAGACATTGTGATGTTTAGTTGCTTGATCTTCTAAGCTTTTATGTTTTCCATTACTTGCTGCAGGATTATGTAGGAGAGCAATGCGTGTACAATATGTAGAGGGCTCATTCACCAGAGTAAGGAGAGATCGATGTTTTCTCCAAAATATATTGGTGTGGTTTCATTGGGAGAAGAGTGGAATGTATTGAGAGATGGATTTCCTCATGGCAAACTGGCTCCCATTTTGCTTATTTCGTGTTATACTGACATGATTATTTTGTAATGTCCGTATGCTGAGAAGTTGTTTTACGAATTTTTTTGTTCAATATATTTGGAGTGAGAGAAACATGTATGTTGATTATGTGGCAAGTGAAGGCAAAAGAGTGCATACGAGGATAGTGTGGGAAGATGATTTTATTTAACGGTTTCTAGAACTTGCAATAAAAAATATTTATGTTTTTATGTATGAAAGGGTATAATCGTTGAGGAGTTATCTTAGTAAAAAAAATGATAATTTTTTTTTTCTTTTGGGTTTTATAGTAAATGGATATGAATGTTTTTCTTTTCTTTCTGCCTCTTTTTCCTAGCTGCAAGATTTGAATTTGGGACCCTTTCGTAGCCTATCATTCTACTTATCTATTTATAACTAATTGAGTCGTCGTAATGAATATGTAAACTCAAATTTGCGTAGAGTCGGAATGGGGCCCAGCTATGCCCTGGCCCAGTCCCAAAACGAAGCGGACCTGAACCCAGCCTGAGGCCTTAGCATTCGACCCAAGGCTCGGTCCCCGGGCTTCGTGGCCTCAGGCACAAGAGCGCATGGACCCCGATCCAAAACGTAGACGAGCCGTGCCCGGATGCGGCCTGCACTGGGGCCGATGTGGGCCACGGACGCACTTTGTCCTGGCGTCTTTCCTCACCTCTGCTTCCCACTAGCCAATCGGCCAACCATCCAAATTCCTTGTGATTCTTGACGCTATGCTGCACTCCGCCAATATTTGTGCTCGTACTTCTGCCGTCGCGCACTCACATGTACAGTACCTTTTGCGGCAAACGAACAAACAAGTCAGAACTCGGGCTCTCTGTGTTTTTTTTTTTTTTTTCCTTCTAAACTACTCTATCTGCTGGCTACTCTAAAAGCGTTATTTTATTTCTCTCTTCTGAGTAGTGCTGACTAACGGGCTGGGCGGCCCGTTGCGCACGCCCGGCCCGGCACGTGCCAGGCACGGGCCGGCACGCCTAATTTTTTTTTTTTTTTTTTTTGAAAAATAGCCGTTGGGGTGTTTGGGGGGTTTTTGCAATTTTGTTTTTGCAAATAACTCCCCAACGGCTATTTTTGTAGCCGTTGGGGGATTTCTTGCAAAAAAAAATTGCAGATTTCTCCCCCAACGGTCAAAATAGCCGTTGGGGGGGTTTTGTAAATTTTTTTTTACAAATTAAACATTTTCTTCATCTATAAATACCTCAATATCTCTTCTATTACCATTCATCATTCTTATACACTAAATTCATTCTAAAAAATCTCTTAAAATCTTTATTTCTCAAGAAGTCTTAAGCAAAAGAAGTAGCAAGTTTCAATCAAGTGATCAAGAAGTCTCAAGCAAGCAAGTCTCCCAAACAAGATCCAAGCAAGTTTTCTCATTGAAGCAATGTTTTTTTCGCTATTTCGATTTCCAGCTTCATCTCTCTAACTAGGTATTTATAATTTAAAGTTTTTTTGAGAATTTTAATTAGTATTTTTGGGATTTTATTAAAATGGATCCACACTCGTCTGGCGCTTCTTGCTCTCAAGCCACGGGTTCTTTTATTCCATTTTTAACTGATGAAGAATATCAAAATCTATGTCAACCCTTAGAACAATCTCCTCAAGTACCATTTTTTGAATCTCAGGAAGACACAACTAATACAACCATACCCGAAACACAAACTACCACATCTACTAGGGCTGTTAGATCAGACATATGGAAACATTTTAAAAAATAACAGAAAACAATGTTAGGAAAGCTAAGTGTAAACACTGTCATAAAATTTATTCGTTTCCTTTAAGTAGCGGAACGGGTCATCTTAAAAGACACGTAAAAAAAAATCACCCACCAAATGTACCACATCAAACACAAATAAGCACATTAGGTGGATCATTAGGTATACGTAAATATGATCCAATTAAAACAAGAGAAAATTTAGCAAGATTTATAATACATGACAAACAATCATTTACTTTTTCGGAAAATCGCAAATTTGAAAGATTTTGTAAATCAACATTTACTGACGAATTTAAAAAAGTCCCACGTTCAACATGTACATCTGATATGTTCAAACTATATAAAGAGCAGAGCGACACTTTAATAGCTATTTTTACTTCTTTAATCTTTAGAGTTGCTATAACTGCAGATAGTTGGGAAGCTAGAAATATGACTCATTATTTATGCGTGACGGCACACTATATAGATCAAGAATGGTGCATACAAAAAAGAATAATAGGGTTTAGGGTATTTGATTTTCCTCACAATGCACAAATTTTATCACAAACCATGCTAAATGTATTTTCAGTTTTTGGAATAGACAATAAAATATTTACCATTTCTTTAGATAATGCTTCTGAAAATACGGCCGCAATTAGAATTCTTAAAAATTATACAAAACCAATTCTAGATGGAAAATTATTCCACGTTAGGTGTATTTGCCACATACTAAACTTATGCGTTCAAGATGGATTAAAAATAGTAAATGATTCACTAATGAATCTTAGGTATACATTACTTTTTATTAAAGATAGTGGGCCAAG
>JAYEPQ010000012.1:41608135-41613135 GCA_036321105.1 Dracaena cambodiana
GTTATTTATAAATACTAGCAATACTAAGATCTCGTAAAAAAATCTTAGCAACACTATTAGGACCAACTGGAGAAGCACTTTGCGTGCTACCAGAAATATCAAATTACTCTTCCAACCACTCAATTTAGTTCTGATTTTGAAAAGTATGTCATCAAAGTATTTAAGAGGAACTCGTTTACACTAACAAAGATGCCCAAATACTTAAAAGACATAGTATTAGACTTAATTGACAAGAATTTGGATATTCTCCGAGAAATCTTTGCATTAACCCCTTTATCAAAGTAAACTACAGACTTGCTATAATTTATATACTGACAATTCGCTGCATAATATTGCTGTATAACTCGCCGCAGGGTCCTGGCTTCCGGACGAGTAGATCGAGTCACAATAAAGCAGTCATCCGCAAATAAGAGGTGTGTCACCGAATGCCCAACATTATCAATACTCGCACCTATTAATTTACCCATCCTCTCCTCTTGTTTCAATGCTATAAATAATACTTCTGAGACAAGAACAAATATGTACGGTGATAAAGGACAACCCAGGCACAAGCCCATGGTCAATGAAAACTACTCTATCGATGAGTCATTAATAAGAATAGCAAAATATGGCTCTCTGACACAGCACATAATCTAAGAAACAAATTGTTCTTAAAAACCAAACTTCTTCAATACTAATTTAACAAAATCCCAACTCATGCGATTATAAGCTTTCTCCATATCTGCCTTAAGATCCATAAATAACCCTCCTTTTGCTGAGTATGACATAGAGTGAAGAATTTCTTACACCAACAAGATATTATTATAAATACTTCTCCTGGACATAAACGCCCCATGTTCCTCAGAAATCAACTTGGACAAGAACTTCTTCAGCCTGCTAACAAGAATCTTTACAATCAACTTATAAGAAAAATTGCACAAGCTAATGGGCCCGTAGTCTTTAAGCAGCGTCTGGTTGTCCACCTTAAGTATTAATGTAATAAATGTTGCTTTTCACTGTTTTGGTAATAATCTTGTTGAGGAAAAATGTTGGATTGCTGCTATAATATCACTTTTAATAATATTCCAATAATATTTATATATCTCGAAAAACCATCAGGCCCCAAAACTTTACTGGCATCTATTGTGTGAAGAATCTCCTCTATCTCTCTTACTATAACATGCTTACAAAGCTTCATATTATCTTCTGCAAATACTCCCCCATCAATCAAGCCATTGATCAAAATATGTACCCCTATGGTCATTACATCCCCATGTTGGGTTTGTGTCTCGTATCCATTGAGTATCCAGATGCGATCAAGAATCACAAGGAGTCCCAGTTGGACTTGGGTTAGAAGACCAGAGTTTTAATTGGATTGGAACACCAATTAGATGATGATAGTGCTATTCTAATGGGATTAGGATATGAACACTATATATATCTCTTGTATGTGATATGAGAGAAATATGAGAGCAATTGGCTGAGAGAGATACTTCTGTTATTATGAGAGATGTGAGAAGTAGAGAGATACTTGGATCTCTTCTTGTAACCTATTTTTTCTCATAGTAGATATTTCTCTCGTTGTTCCCGTGGACGTAGGTCGAACATGGTCGGCCGAACCACGTTAATTCTTGTGTTCTTCTTGTGTTGTATTATTTTCTTCGTCTCTACAATCTCGATGGGGGGATTCGATCCCCAACAAATGGTATCAGAGCCAGAGTTATGGATCCGGAATCGAGATTGCGAGATGGTGGATCTGATGTCTAGTCGACAAGAAGGTTGGCGGAGGCATCAAGGCAAAATACAATAAGAAGAAGAAGAAAAAAATAACCAGATACAACTGGAGATGTGCACAAATGGAGGCTCTAGCAATATGCACCAAAAGGAGTGGCTGATAACTGAGATGAATTCTGAGGCCCATATCGACGGCTATGATTGATCGGAGCGTGTATCGAATAATTGGTGTCCGATTAAGGTGATCCAGGAGTCGAATCCTATGTTTTTCAGCATTCCGGATGCAGTGGTGGATACGGATTGGGAAAAATCTATTATTTAGAGCAAATTTTGTGCAGACCAGCAGTGATCAACAATGATCGCGGGATCAATATTGATCGAGATGATCCATAATCAATGGTTGGTTGATTGTACGATGATGAGGTACGTCATGGTACTTCATGTTGATGGATATGGTTACTTCGTGACATGATAAACCACTTGGTAATATATAATCATCTGTCTCTAGAGTTGGTCATAGTTTTTGGATCAAGGTGGAGTACGGTGTATCGATCACTTTTCTGTGATGCACAACATGATAAGTGATTGTGAGTACTCCGGAGGTCCATGTGTTTTGACCGAGGTGGAGCACAGTGTAGCGATTATGAGCGCTTGGTGAAGAGCGTGGTGTAGTAATCGTGAGTGTTCGAGAGAGTATGGTTTAGTAATCATGAGCGCTCGGAGGAGAGCATGGTTTAGTGATGATGAATGCTCAAGTATAGAGGCGGTAATGATTATACAATTTGTTCCCAGTTGGTGGAGCATGGTGATCGTGCGGTGGATGTCTGCGAAGTGGATGACGAGAACAACGGAGTTTCTCCAAGATGCATGGCTCATTGGATACGAGCCAAGGTGGAGATTGTTGGGTTTGTGTCTCGTATATATTGAGTATCCAGATGCGATCAAGAATCACAAGGAGTCCCAGTTGGACTTGAGTTAGAAAACCAGAGTTTTAATTGGATTGGAATACCAATTAGATGATGATAGTGCTATTCTAATAGGATTAGGATATGAACACTATATATATCTTTTGTATGTGATATGAGAGAAATATGAGAGCAATTGACTGAGAGAAATGCTTCTGTTATTATGAGAGATGTGAGAGGTAGAGAGATACTTGAATCTCTTCTTGTAACCTATTTTTTCTCATAGTGGATATTTCTCTCGTTGTTCTCGTGGACGTAGTCAAACTTGGTCGGCCGAACCACGTTAATTCTTGTGTTCTTCTTGTGTTGTATTGTTTTCTTCGTCTCTACAATCTCGATGGGGGGATTCAATCCCCAACACCCCAGCCCATCTCGACTTAAAGTAAGCCAGAAACTATACAATAATTTCTCCTCGTTCAGTATGCAACTCTCCATTTGCACCCTGAACACCTGCAATCAAACTCTTGGACTCCTAATCATAATAGTACGATGAAAGAATTGAGAATTAGAATCACGTTTTTGAGCTAAGTCAACCATGATTTTTGTCTTCACATTAGTTCCTGCAATCGTAAAATCTCACTTAACTCTTTCTTAGTTTACTGTAAAGTCTCAAATTCATTCGATATAAGACCATCATCCACATCCTTAGCTTCCAATTGTTCGATCCATGACCGAAGAACTTCACAATTATGAAAAATAATTCCAACCTCCTCCTTATTCCAAGCCGTAATGCTTCCTTCACTTTCTTATTTTTCATAAAAAGAATATGGGTGTGAGAGCCACGCGTTATATCAAGCCATCCAACAGTACACATGGTTCCATCCAATCATTCCCAAATTCTTGCAAGTCCATGCTGCTCGTTACACCAAATATGCTTAGCTCCAATAAATCCAAGGTCATACAATCCAGCGTCCGTAATAAATGATTTAAAAACACAGACTTTTCGGTTGACAAAGAAACAACCACCTTTCTTCTCACTTTTCACAAAAATAACATTATAGTCACCAATGATCATGACCGACATATTTCGACTACAAATCTTCTCTAAGATATTCAATAAATCCATTCATTTATCATCATTATTACTAGTATAAACTGCTATAAGAACCCAAGAAAGTGTTCATTGCACACGAACTAAGTCCACAAGACACGACCGATTAACCACAAGAAAATCAATCTCACCTAAAGTGTCTCTCCAAAAAATAAGAATACTTCCAGAGCGACCAATCAAGAGTACACATTCAACATTATAGTCTAGCACAATAAAATGGTGTACACTACGTACCTTTTTTTGTTGTATATGAGTTTCAAGTAATGTAATAATATCAGGGCTGAATTTACATTTAAGAGCATGAATGTAATTAAGAGCAGATGACTTATATGCCCCACGACAATTTCAAGAGATAACTTTCATTGACACTAGGAAGGAGAGAGTACTCCGTCCTCAACAGTCACATATATACACTCATTATATAGAGTAGCAATATCCGAGTTCGCATCAATTGCTTTCCTTTGTTTGACACCATCTTTATTACCTAAAACTTTTGCACCAGTTTGCATTTTAGTCGAAATAGGACTAAACGGTACATCCTTCTTCTTGCATTCTGCTATGGCAACATTCAGTTTTGCTAAATCAGGATTCCCTTTTGTCGAAATCTCCTTTGAAAGCCATTTGAAGAGAGAATTTTGGTGAGAATTATGACTAAATTTTCTATTATTAACTAGACAATTCACTTCAAAATCTATGGGCTCCTTGCCTTTACAGTTATGCCTAAGATCTGAATGAAATTGTTACTCTTCTAGGCCCATCTCACTCCTCCATCTCAACTTCGGGCCCCACATGATCATCGTCACTAATCATGCACTTATTCTGTTCCATACGGATTTCTATCCCATTATGATTGGGATCATGTCTATAAGAATCTTTCATATCTGTGGTCAATGCATACTTCTTGAAATTCTCCTCCCCTGCTTTATTTGTCTCTGTTGCCAAATTGATAAATTCTTCATTCTCTCAGCAATTTCTACCTTCACCATAATTTTCCTTCTTTCCACAATTTGGAAGGCTATTTGTAAGATTCTCCCCCGATTCTTAAGATCTAGTGGTCCTAAGACTATGGATGGTAACCCGACCACGACATTTCTGGCGACGAATCCTCTTTCCATCTATAGTTTCCTTAATTGGAGAAACTTTGACTTGGTGAAATTGATCACGTCATTAATTTCTCCAAGATTCTTTCCATTAATAGGATTCACTATATCAATCTCTTGATTTGTCACTAGCAAATTGAAATGAGATTTGCCACATGGCAGCACACTATT